>CAEFZX010010957.1:0-10739 GCA_903066825.1 Alfaro cultratus
GTAAGCTCTCATTTCATACATCTATTAGGGTAATATATATATATTTCTTGATTTCTTACTTCTTAGATCAAGAGCCATACTTGAAAAGCTTTCTATTTATTTTATAAAAGCAACAAGAATGTAAGCAATTACAACATACAAAGAAAACAAAATATTCTGACCTCTAACCTCGTCCGTCCCTCTGTTGACAGGTACATTTGCATAGTTTCTTACTTCCATTCTTACTGCACTGACACTCTTACACCCAAGGAAAGGTTCTGTCTTTGACTGCTCTAACAGCTGAAGTCTCCCTGGTGTTAGTGTGGGGTCGTAAAAGTCATCATGTCTTAATTGGTGCTGCACAAAGTCTGACAGGGTTGTTTAGAAAGAGATCGATTTCTTCACATCTCCAGTAGATCTACAACCATTGGTGTTTCACAGATCCAATAGAATTTTTCCATACAGCTGCCCATCGACCAAGTCTTCATGCATGGAAGACTCTGATCGATGTAAACACAACTTTGGGAGAAGCTGGTCCAAAATTGTGGCTTTCGGGTGTTTGGTCCACTGGAAACAGAGAAAACACAAATAAGTGGAATGAGTTTTCATAAGAAAACCAATGAATTGACATATTTCAAATGAGTGACTTGATGTGAATTATTGAATATGTCATGATAAAGGTGTTCAGTGTTCAAGACACAAACATGAAAGCGTCAATCTGTTAATTTTTACTTATTTATTGAGTTTTTCATTAATCCAAATCTCAAAATCCATCTAACTTGTGTTAGCTATAAAGGCATTGAATCTGTCTCATTAAATCAGTCATATGAAGAGTTTTAAAGCACAAAATGGAGAGAAATATTATGGAGGACGGACACAGAGGAAGAGTTTACCCTGATTTCAGCAGCCTTCCATCTACCCCCCTCAGATACCAAATTAAGGTATTATTCTGTATTTGACCATACAGGCCGATCCAGATTTTTAACACTCCTCCAATGAAAGGTCTCTGTTGGGAAGAATCATAGATGGAAAACCAAGCTATGATGTTTATGTAACGCAGAAATATCAACCATAAATACTCAGAGTCACTGTTCAATTTACTGTGGGAACATTTTCTTCAAAATGAACAACTGTATTATTAAAAAATACACATCGACTGAACTAAGTAAGCAAACAGATTTAACTTCTTCGTATATTAACAGGTAAAGAAGTACCTGTTCTGTTTCATCATTCAGCATCATGAGTTGAGCTCCTTTGCTCTCACAGTTTTGTTTGGCATACATCCAGGTGTTTGTCTCAGCAGAAAGCTGGTAGCAACTGGACATAAACCCCTGCCATCCTGGCGGACACTTTGGCTTATTGACCTCCACTATGAAATCAATGACAAAATTAAGACAAAATAAGGTATCAAAGTGCTTTAACATTTTCATGCATTAATATGTAGTCAAAGTACAGCATGAAAAACTGCAGGAAACAAAACAAGTAAATTATTATTTTTTTTGTTTGTTTTTTGTAGTTTATAGATAAATATTTTTTAAACAGGTTCTAATCCAAGATGGTAGAAGATGTGTATTTTATTTGAAAGAAAAATAAATAAAAAATGCATTCCTGTTTTAAAAAAATGTTAAATAAATTCACCTGTACTTATCATTGCCCGAAGTTCTGATATCTGTTTTTCTTTTTCCACTATTTTATCTTCCAGTTCTTTGCTTTTCCTTTCTAGTAAACCCTTCTCTTGTTGTAATTTCAATTTCTCTTGATACAGATTGCAGTTTTCTTGTTTTAGTTGCTTGTTCTCCTGGAGTAGCTCATTTTTCTCCTTTTCCAGTTCAAGTTTGTTTTGAAGCAGATCATTTTTATCTTTAGCCATCTCATCTTTCTCTTGTTTTAGTTGATGATACCAATGGAGAAGTCGATTCTTCTCTAGATTCAGTTTGTATTTTTCTTCACTTAGTAGCTTGTTTTCCTGCAGATATTTTTTTGTTTCGTTTTCCAGTTTGTCTTTATTTTGAAGCAGTTCTCTTTTCTCGTTGAAAAGCTGATCTTTTTCTTGTTCCAGCAGCTTGTTTTTCTCGTTCAGACTGATTCGATTGTGATGTAGTTGTTTGTTCTTCTCAAGCAGCTCACTTTTCTCCTGAAGCAGTTTGTCTATTTGTTTAAGATGTTGGTAGCTTTTTTTAAGAAGTTGTTCTCTCTCTGAAGGAAGAGCTGGGACTTCTTCCAGCAAGGTGACATTGCATGCTGAGACATTCATACTTTTGGAAATTCCAACTAGAAATGTAAAGAGAATAGATTTATTGTACTGTATCTGGTACAACTGAAGAAATGCTAAGACAATTTGGAGATTATATTTTAAAAAAGGTGGTTTTGCTATGAATAAAATGAAGATATTATTAGCAATATTATATCTGATATTGAAGAACAGCCTCAGTAAACAAACCATGTTATTTCCATTTTAACTTCTTTCCATCCCTCATGGTCATCAGCCTTTGGTTTTTACAATAAACACAACTCTATTGTGTGCAATATGCTTCAAAAGGTTAAGACACTTTAACCTTTTCACATTCTGCCTAACAAAACCAAATTTCTTATTTTATTATTATTGTTATTCTTATTGGCTTTTCATCTTTGCAGTCATCTCAGCTGTTTTACAGCCGTTACCCATTTTCCACAATAATGTGGATTGTATTTTCAATGTCGAAGAAGACAATAGGAAGTAGTAGGAGGATGATGTTATCCCGTGAATTGTTATCATTATCATTTTTACACATAATTGTGTGTTTTTTTTTCCAACATTAGCAGAATAGTCAAGTTTTGCTCAAATTTGTAATGGAGACACAGCTACAGCGATACATAGAGGATCCACCCTCACAGACAACACTGAAGAGAATAAAACTGGTGGAAAACAGAGATGTGGAAAAGAGCAACAGATCCTAACAGCAACTAGAGGTTGAAAAATATCAATGTATGATGTCAGGTGTCAGGTTAGAGTGTGTTCTGCTTCTTACCAGGTTGATACCAAAGGTAAACGTTGAGAGCTGATTGTGTGATGCACAACAGGACAAAGCTGACGCCAATCAGCTGGTAGACTTTTGATCTTCCTATAAAAGAACTACAGTTGTACTTTCAGTTGTTTCTACATGTTACGTTTTGGATAGTAGAGTTGACAGACTGAGGAGCCATAGATTAGGTGTGAAAGCTCAGGAGTTTAGAGATTTTATACCAAGGGATTTTTCCACCAACTGCGTTACCTACGGGTATATTAATGTTTCATGGGTGGAAGCTACAATTGCTCCAACAACTCCGGGATTGCAAGATGAATACTCATCTCACTGAGTAAATAAATAAAGATCATACATAAAATACATGAATAAATTTCCATATCTACACACTTGCATGCAGTTCCGTGAAAATGTATCTGTCCCCTTACAGATTGAATCAATTTTTTGCTTTTTGTCACACTTGAACATTTCAGATCACCGAACAAAAATCTTTAGATCAGAAGATTATTCTTCTGATAGTCAGACATACACTCAGAGTAACCTGAGTAAAAGCAGATTCAAATGTGGTTTGGAAACATTTTACCTTCAATAAATAAAATTATTTGAAATTTATATTTTGTATTTACTCAAATGTATTTTGTCTAATAATAAGATTAGTTTGATCTCAAACATTTCGATACGCTGTAGGCTATCTCTTAAAAAATTCATCAAATCAACAAGGTTGCTAATTACATTCAGATTCTACGATTAAGTAGTCAAATTAATTGCACAAACCTCATCCAAAATATTAGAAATTGCATTTTTTTTCCAACTTCCCAGGTATTCTAACAAACCAACTACTTTTGATTTATGAAACCACCTTTCTCTGATGCGAGCTTTCTAGTTGTAAAATAAACAGGACTGAGAGCAATAGGGCTCAATTTAATTTTCTATTAGCTGTGTTTGGAACTGGAGCCATATTAAACTGAAAAAAATTATATTTAGTAAAACTCAAATACTGATTTCAGTTAAAGAAAACATTCCTTCAGAATCCTATTGTGTATATGTTATGCCGAAAAAGCCAAAAAGGAACAAATACACAATGATTAATATATGGCGCAATGAATCTTGATTGTAATTTGTTATATGATTGCAAGTCAAATGTCAAATTCTGCAGCATCATGCATCACCTTAGAATTTGAAATTTTAATGAAAAATATTTAAGAAATTCTCACCTAAAGAACATTTCCGTCTCTCTGTCGTTCTGCTGGATATTGAATTCATGTATTCATTTGCCTCCATCTTCTGATGGTCTTGGCTCAGTGGTTAGAAGAAGTTCTGCCTGAGTGTCTAGTGATGCCACTATCACTCACCCTTTTAAAGCCAGCTGGTTACAATGCAGTGGAAAAAACTAGGTCACATATTGCAAAGAAATATATGGCTGATCTTAAAAATACATTATGGAAATAAAATGTGATTCACTGACAGGGAATTCACCAAACGCCTTAAACTTTCTTTAGAAACGTGGAGGTAGGCTGCGGTTTCTATGCAAGTAACTTCAGATTGAGAATCTTTGAATAAGCAGAAAAATACTACGTGTTTTTTGATTAAAAACACATTTTTGATGACAAGTTGAAGGCTATTTCCAAAAGGAACCCAGGTGTAATATTAATTAGCAGAATTTTCCACAACTTCAATGCAAACAACGTTAGCGGTGAATGTACTGTTTCATGGCAACATAGAGATATAAAGTATTTTCATTGCACCTACAAAAAACATCCTGTACCACAGAGGCGTGCATATACACCCCTTATGACTTCATATCCTGCACTGCTGTTATTATGGGTTGCTTTATTTCCTATCATTACTGGTGTAAAAGTCTTAGCAGTCTTAAACTCTTAATCTATTACAATTCAGTGCATCAAAAGTACATTAAGTAAAAACATAGCAGACAGCCAAACGTACATCGTTAGAAGACAAAGAACAAATATGCATAAGTTTTAAATACATTAAATCTGATATAGAAGGGGAGTATTTGTGAAATTATAATTGTATCTGCCCTTCGTCATGAGGTTTGTACATAAAATGTTATTGCTGTATGATATTGTTGGGCTGTCAAGGCTTGGTGGAGTTGGGAATACACCAACTGCTTTTTGTAGATCTAATAAAACTCTGCAGTAGAGACAAGGCGTTTGGACATTTTGGTGTCAGATAGCGAAATGAAATAAGTGCTGGCATGTCATCATACAGAGCATGTGGTAATTTTCCACACCTTGTTTTATAACATTGCTCTCCTTTGTTTAACTCTATAAACTTTATGATTTCAGTTTCTTAATCCCAAAATGCTGTGATTCCACATTAGAGTGAAAGCTGCAGTCTAACTCTTTTGTCATTATGCTGGGGACATGAGAGCCAGGTCCTCTGTTGTGAAGATTAGTTTTGTGGAGCAGGAAGGTGAAAAAGGCTTTTGGTCATCCTCAGAATGAGGCATTGACTCTTCTACCTCACAACACAAATGCAGGGATTTTCTCTGCTGATTCTACACTATTGTTAATTTCAATGACTGAAACTATGACTTCAATGTACAAATCTGAGACAAACAAGCAAAAGCTATCTTAAAATGAGGATATCAACAATTTAAGTGAGATTTAATAGTAGGAAGGAATCAGATTCTTATCGTACCTCATTTTAAACATGGCGAAGTTAAACTAAATTTGCTAAAAACGTGTGATTTCTCACATTAAGCTAATTACCCTTTCTATAATGTGTTTTGTTTGTAATAGGAATCGTGAATGAAATCTAAAACTTAAACAAATTATTTATTTGACAGTATCTGATTTCATTTCATTGCATGTTACATTAAATTTACTGCAATTTTATGTAAATTCTACAGAAATTAATAGATGAACAATACACAAAATGCAAAATAATAATAATAATAATAATGTTGTACTGTTTATTTATTGAATAAGTTGTTATTGTTGAGTTGAATTGATTTGAGAGTCATTTCCATGTGTTTCACTAGTCCAGGGCTTGGGAACCCAACATGCTGAAAGAGCCATTTGGACCAAAAAAACAAAAAACAAATCTGTCTGGAGCCGCAAGAATTTTTTGAAAAAGCTCCAGAGCCACTAGGGCAGCGCTACAGAGCCGCATGCTGCCTACCCCTGCACTAGTCTATTAAATGATCTATACCTGTTAAACCACCTCTGACCAGCAGGGGGATTAGTGCTCACATGAAGCATCCAGGAATGAACCCCTCTGCTGGAAAGCCTCAGTGCTTCATGAAGGTCCATTTGGCAATCAGAACTGTTCTCCACATGCTTCTCTAATTTTATGAAGATGTTTTTTATTTTTTTGTAATAGTCTATAAAATTTAAAGCAGTTTTTTATATCAAGAGAAACGTTTGCTTGGTTTAGGTTACTCCTGCTATTCTGTTTTATTGTTAGCTTGCTATTTCTAAAGATCAGTTGCATTAGTTCATACCAATTATTATGGGTTTTATTTGTTGTTTATGTCTCTGCCTCTGTGCCATGGTTGTTCATGACAAAAATATTTTATTTTCAATGAGACATTTAACTAAATTGATGTGCAACTGAAATCTGATTAGCATAGATATATAAATATTTAGATTGGTTGAAGATGGGTTTCAAGGAATCAAAAATGCAAATTAAACTTAGTCAATTTAATACTTATTATAAGAATGAATATATAAAATGGGAGACAGGAAATTGCATAAGTTTGTGTGGATGACTAGTTTGAAGAATTAAGTACTTTGAGTGGCAAAAAATACTTGAAAAGTGTTCTTATTTGATGATTATCATCTATATCAAGTTTCTCTTCAAGTGTTCCTTCCAATGATTCCAAGCAATCACAAACCAAACATCTGAGGAAATTCATTAAAAAAACATATTTATATACTTTATTTTCTCATTTTAGTTATTTATGGAGCAGCTAACTAAAATATGCTATTATAATTTAATCTGTTAAGCATTACATTCAATAAAAACCCAGTAGACAGCAAATGTATTTCAGCAAAGGCGACTTTCAAACAGAGCAGCAAAATGGAAACAGTAGCGATGTGAAAATAGAGCAGACTCTTTGATGGTCAGAACGCTTTGCTCTGAGACTCCACAGAGTTGCTCAACCTCCACCCACACACAACGACACCCAGTTCTACTCTCGAGGCTCACAGATGTGCCATCTATTTTTAACCTGTGCTTTTCAACCTGATGCTCATTTGATCTTTCGTGCATCCTCCCTGTGCAGAAAATGGTTGTCTTTACTGCGCCTACGCTGCTGGTGTTGGCGACTTTGAGTCTGTTGTCTGCTGAAGAAACAGGTCAGTAAACAGTTTTTTACTTAAAATATCTCTCACACTATATTGTTGATTCAAGACAACTAGCGTCTAAATTATAAGACAAATAATCTAAATGTAGCTACGTTGAAAAAGACTATACACATTTTTTAAAATAAAAAATTCAGGGAAAAAGTTACATTTTAAATATCTTGCCTAAAACTTACCAGGAAACTTTGTTGATACTAAATATTCAGAAAATCATTGATTCATGCATTTTTAGATCACATTAAATAACAAAATAGGTGGTACCACATGCTTTAGGAAGAGTACAGAAATTGTAGCACAATGAAATAAGAGTTTAACAACATATTAAAAGGAGGTAAAACTGTTCATTGTATTTGACAAAACATACTCAGACATTTAATATTGATAACCCCGGTAATCAATCACTGTAAATCACTCCATAACCTTTTATAAGGACTTTATTGACTTTGCATACAATTTTAATTAATGTATGACCAAATGTAACCGCAAAACTAACAGGTAGAAATAATGTGAACCATAAACCAAGTAGGTCAACATTTTTGGCTCTAGAAAAAAAGGATGTTGCTAAACAAATAAGAATAACTTGATCATCAAAAATTATCAGATGACTAATGATTTTCATCAATTATCTGATGAAACTCATCAGGTGATTTTGTCCAAATCAAAATGGACAAAATGATTGATTGGTTTTGTCTGTCACTAAATTTGGAACAGACAAAACCAAAAGCAATCAAACCTAAATTGTTTAAACCATTAAATATGTTATAAAAAACATTCTTTATATTTTAGTAGCGCATCATAAGCAGTTTGTATTTCCTGCTTTGAACACTTTGTGAATTTTCAGTCATAAGACTGTTGAGTTTAATCCTTTTTTCATGTATCATCCACTTAAAGTTTTAACAAAGATTTTTTTCTTGCTCAACACTTTACAACACTCTATTTAGTTATTTACTTTTGAAAAACTACCACTGACTTTGGTCCAAAATTATTTTTTAAGTCTGGGTATCAAATTTAAGCAATAACTATTAATAACTGAAGACGTTATGTTATTTCTAGAGGAGGTTTTTATTCTATAATTAACAGAAATCTGTGATATTTTTACCAAAGGTAATCATGCGATCATTTTATATACCACATTTGATGCGGGGCTGGGTTAGCAAACCAACTCAAGTTGTGTTTTCTGTTAAATCTTGGTTTAAAGTGTGGGTTAACACCAAAACTAAATTAGTATGTACAGTAGGTACTAATTTAGTTTAGTACTGATACATTAATGTATCAGTGGCATATTTTGCTTTTTGAACTGTGTGCCTTAAAGGTCCTCACTTCTTTTTAGTAGTCTCTAAAGAAATATTCATATTTTACACTGGCCACATTAAATCACCTGATTCTGAATTTTGTTCATGATATTTTTAGCGTAGAGTTTAAACATAAATTTTCAATATAAGTGCTTGATTTTTTTGTTTGTATGCTGATTATTAGTTTATCAGGTTTTGAAATGTTTTCAGCATCACATAGATTTTCCAACATGTTCTTTTAAACTTGTTCTATAAGAGCTTTTATAAAGTTAGAGCACACAAAGTAGGTAATGCCTGATGAAACTTCTGATATTTCTGTTTTTTATTAAAGCTAAATTTTAATTAAAAAATGAGTCGTAGTTGTGGCGTCATAGTGAGGCTGAAGATGGAGCGCACCGTAGCGCTTTGGCCTTTGTGTCAGTACAGGAATCACATTCCACATCTTCAGGTTTAGAATAATAAGCTTCAACTCTTGTTTCTCTATTAGATCAGCAGTTTTACCAGAACAAGCCTGATTGTTCTGTCACTCAGTTTCTACGTAAATCCAAGCAGAGCAGCAGATTGTCTCCTGGAAGGAGAGAGGACTGGTTGTTCTGGTTACAATGTTGAAGTTGAAGGAGTGTTAAGATCTTGTTTACCTTGTGGTTAATTGATTTATTGTTTATTGTAATAAGCTTACCAATAGGCACTAACCCCCATACTTTACTTTTGCAAAGGCAATAAACAGAACTCATTATGAGTCTAAAATCAAGTGCAAACCTTTAATTTGTGCTTTCTTTTCTCATGCTGCAGATTACTTGGTGGTCCGTTACCCCCAAATGACCATCGAACCTCCTAGAGGATCCTCAGCCAAACTATCTTGTGAGGCAAATTATGACTTTGACAAGTGTGGAGTGGTACATGTGGTGTGGCATAGGGAACAAGCTGATACTAAAACAAGCAGAGAGCTGGCTGATCCTAACCAGTACCTAACAACAGTCAACGAGACGATCTGTGATTACAACTGGAGATGCAGACAAGTCGTGACAGAGATTATGAGCGTGTCCAGAACCGATAGTGGTCGATATCAGTGTAAAGCTACATGTGAGAGTGGAGAGCAAGCAATGGGACATTTCATTTCCATCTTTGTCAAAAGTAGGTGTATCAGAAAATCATTTATCTTAATTAGATTAAGATAACTGGCTAAAAGAGTTTAAATCATTACTGTTAATCTGAAATAAGACACTTCACATTTTCTATCCAGTCTAATGCCTTGTTTTGCTCTCTGTTATATTTTCTTGCAGGTAGACCATATCCCTGAGCTGCTGACAAGATAAAATGATCATGGGTCAAAGTATACTCCTCCGAAACATAATCTTTTGTCTTGAGTTATCCAATTAGGTCAAACTATATTTATGTGCAGATTAACCTTTTTCTGTTGTACTCCATTAGGTTATATGACTGTTTCTGTCAGTAATATATCATGAATCTTCCCAACCTTTAACATGATTTGTGTGTAAGCGAAACCAGCAGAGTCATTAAAAACATTTGGTCAAAACAATAATGTTGAACAAAAGAAAGATACATTATATTTTACTGAAGAGCTCCAGCCATTTATGTGGAATTTATGCTTAAGTATTTGTGATTGTTTTCTACTGCAAAGCCTTTAATAAAATGAATGTAGTAAAATATGCGTCTTGGTCAGTTTTCTGAGATTTTTTGACAATTGTGTGGTTACAATCTTTGGCTCACTCCTGGTTGTTGATATATAAGGAAGGAAGTGCTAAGTTTTTTGTGCATAACAAATGTCACAATCATGAGGATGCTGAATGTGTTGAATAAGAGATTTTGAAGAAAAGTGGAGAAAAGTAGGTCAAATGTGACGTATTAGTGTTCACAATTCTTTACTTCGTAATTCATGACATCCAGTCGCCTTGATATAAATACATGATTCAATAAAGAGGATTATTTCTCTTAGCCATTCTGCTCACTTAAATTAAGTGAGCAGAAGTCTGATAATCTTTGTAGTAAGTCAGAAAAAGGCTCTGAGGAAATAGCTGCTGGATGAAGATCCAACATAATATTGAATAAGAGAGCCTAAAATGAACCACTATTACTCAAAGAAAAAAATAAAATAAATAAAATATATATATATATAC
>CAEFZX010010959.1:0-51775 GCA_903066825.1 Alfaro cultratus
TGGATGGATGGATGGATGGATGGATGGATGGATGGATGGATGGATGGATGGATGGATGGATGGATGGATGGATGGATTATTTGTAGTCAGATTCAGGTTTTAATTTTGACATGTAACCTTTTAAGAATATAATATGTTATTCAAGTGTTTTATGATAAATAGCTATTTGCTGAAGAACAGGGACGTCTGAATCCGGGTGGAGGGTTAGTTCCTAGAAATAGTGGGTTATTTTGTGCGTCAGCTCAGGAAAACAGACCTTACCCCTGCAGCTAAAGGGGAAAGAACTGAATAGATTCTAGGGGAAAGATTGTTTGATGATTGGACGGGGTATTCTCTTGATTAAAACAGTTGTTGGGGGTAAAATCGCTGATCATTTCAGGTTTTTTACTGTTGGATGTTCTGAGAAATGTAATCCGAAAGATATACTTTTGTACTCTGTTCGTTAAATATAATTCTTTTCACACTGGCTTAATCTTTAACATACAGATCTTGGGGAGATTTATTGTTAACATTTATCATGTTTAATTTGTTTGTAATCAGAAAAAGCATGTAAACTCAGTTAAAGATGATCAGAGTTTAATGAAGGATGTTGACTCCTAATGGTGTGAAGTGTCAGAGTTTAAGGGAAAGGTTATGAAAAAGAGAAACTTGAGAGGAGAGCAAGAATGATCAATCAGAGCACGAGAGGCATGAACCCAGGCAAAAGAAAAACCAACAAAAGGAGGGTGCTGATCGACAATCAAATGGTCAGACCAAAGGAGAAACTGAAACCACTGATGATGATGATAGGATCAGACTGTGCTGGGGGAGAGTGATCTTTAATTGTTCCCAGTTCAAGATCCCTTAAAGTCCACTGCAGAGAAGAGGGACTCCGGTTTTCCTTCCAACCAGTCAACTGTCTTACAGTTGAACAGACTAAAAAGGCCTTAAAACAAGATGAAGAGGATCCAAGAGCTGCAGGAAAAAGCTGCGTGCGAGGAAATCACCTCAAGGACCCCCAAAATCTGCAGTTCTAAATTTGACCTCTTCCATCATCCAGAGCCTGGGAGACCCCAGTATTTGCACAGAGGTAAAGGCTCATCAGACCTGCAGGGACGCCTGCCTTCATCAGTCAGTTCTGTGAGCCAGAACCTGCTGCGACTCTTCCTTTATTATCAGGCCGGTACTGGGGTTCCAATTCCACCCTCCGCCTCTCAAAGTTTCCTTTTAGTGCTCTCAGTTTCAGAAGTAGGGAAAGGTGTGTTGCAGTTGATTTTACATTATATTCCGTTGATTTAATGTTGGCACCTGTTTGCTGGTGCTGGATTAACCTGTTACTGGCCTCTGCAGAGCATTACTAAATAAAGAATTATGCAAAATTAATTAGTGGGCATTCAATAAATGTGTCACTGTGACGTTCTTTTATGTTGGTAAAATAGCCATTTTTAAAAAAAAATCTGGGTTTGTATCCTTGCAGAATCATACAGAGGCAGTGTGAGTTAATGAGTGTTGGTCGGACATGTTTTGGACTAAAACAGTATAAATGAGCATAGAGCATCGGGGACTGGATGCTACGAACAGTTGGAGATGACAAACGGGCTCTTTGAGCAGAAAGGAAATCATCTCTGAGGGAAGAGCCACTGCTTTGAAAACAGGGAGATTTTCTTGTCTTAATTTCCTGGAAGCATCTCTTTAAAGGTGTCCGGAAATGCTCTGAAATTATAGCTGTTCTTGCCATGGTGTTATGGTCAATGTTAATCATGGTGAAAGACTTTTCATGAATTCAAACTTGGTGAATCTCTTCTGGATATTCTCATATTGGGTGATAACTCAATCCACTGTGGTCACTTCAAAAAAGGAACAAGGACAAATAAACAAAAAATGTAATGTGACCTTCATTCAGCATTTATTTAAATATCATTCCAAAAATGTCCCTTGGGACAGTCTACCATTCTGACATTGGACATTGTCAGAATGGTAGACTGGCAGACAAATGTCTCGTAAACTTGAATGGTTGTTATAAAGTGCAATACAATTATTTCTTAATACAAGTAGCATAATGACTAGAGCTGAACAAAATTATTCTGATCAAATATTTGTTTGGCAGAAGTTCATACAGCCTACCACTGTTGTTATTCAGAATGCATCATTTAATGTCTAGTTTTAGGCACATGAGTGAATCTTTTCACTTAATGAGCATTCAAAATTATTTCCAACCAGATACTCTGGCTTATGGCTTAAGACATTTATTAATAAATAAATAGATTAAACACCAGTTTTACACTTGACAACAATAGTTGTCTAAAACGTAACTTATTAACTCAGCTGGTGGATGTTTATTCCTGCTCCCCCTTCCCCACCTATCTGTCCCCTCACACTCTGCTTCACCTGGAGAAAATAGTAACACAAAAATGGCTTAAATAATTTTCTTGGGGAATATTTCATCTGCTTCTTTCTCTTTGGTCAAACAGGGATTTCTTTCTCTGCTGAATGTTTTTATGTGCAGACAGGTGGCAGAAATGAAAGGTCTAATTAAAGTATCTTAATAATGAAATGATCCTTTCATTATTAAGATGAGTATAAAGCGCCATCAGTGAGCCTTTATACTCCAACTTTGCAGTCCCAGATTTACAGGCAAAGATGTGTAAAAGATTTTAGTTGGAGTTCATGAGGAACTTCAGGTAACATTCAAGATCTTTGAGGTATTGAATATAAGAGTTTCTTGTTTTGCTCTGCTGTAATAATGTGCCTACATCTCTGAGTGTTTATGTGTTTCCATGATTTGCATGGCTGTGACTCCCGGATTCATCATCTGCACCAGAAGCTCTGCTTTCTTTTCACTTATCACGTCTCTGATTGGCCTTAATCAGCTCTCCCAGCTCTGATTGGTCTTTATCTCCGAGCCCTGACTGTGATTGCAAGGTCATAATACTTTACAGTAATGGAGCATAAGTGACCTGATAAGAAGCTGATAGCAGATTTCAGGACCAGCACACCAGTAATACTCAACATTACATCCTGATGCACATCTAACCTTGAAGTTTTGACTCTTTGGGATCCAAAGTAATGTCATAATTTATTTGAGGCAATTTTAAGCTAATGAGATTTATATAATAATTTTTCAAGTGTTCTCAAACTATTTAAAAAAATAAAAGTATTGTTCTGTTAGCCCCCACAAGGGATATTAAGTATTTACATTCGATGAAGTTTCTGTTCCTGCTGAACCTGTTTTTTGGGGGGGTTTCGAGGCAGCAGTTTTTAATATTACAATCCTGCGTTGTCTTTGTGGAGAACAGAGGAGCGAGTGTCGGGCCAGGCTGAAAGGAACTGAATGGCAAATCATCTAAAACGCTCCTGGGGTTTTCCACATTGGAAAATTTTTTACTGCCCCTAACTCTCTCCCACGTAACAAGCCTTTAATGCGGACAGTATATCAAACACACGCAGATCTTAATTATCATTGTTAATGAGAGAGCCACTCTAGAGGAATCCTTTCTCCATCTGCAACCTTCAAAGGCCCTCAAAAGAACATCTGAGGGTCTTTATCGAGCAAAGTTTCTCCTTCATTTGAATAATTCCCTAAATCGGCCAGAGGGAGATATGAGAGTGCAGAGTTAGGGGCTAAAGTCTTGAAAATGAAATGAGATCTGGGTATCGCAGACACAGAGAATTGGAGTTTAGGAGTCAGTAACGCACTCTACATCTATTTTAGCTCCTATTTTTTCAATTATTTTTCTTCGATATTTGCAGTAAAATGAACAGGTTTGATTATTGGTTCTCACTTTTATTTCTTTGTATTTGTAGAGTCAACAGTCCCTACAGCAACACTTGGTGTCTCTAAAATGTCTCAAAGAATCATCAGTTCCTTCCTAAAACAGTCAAGTCAGACGTTTGAGCAACGAGGAAGTTCAAAGGGATTTACATTATAAAAATCTCATACAGTGACCAATTATGAAACAAGCAATAAACATTTTGTCAAATGATCAAAATGATCAGTACACATCAAATATGTTGATCAAGATTTCACTTTATCACAAAAATAAATAAAAAGAATACAATTACAACAGTATTTTAAAGTCTATTCTCTGAGTTTTGTTCAGTTTTGTTTCTGGTATAGGTGGATAAAGTTATGGCACATTCACACATTAATTTGCTCTGAATATCTATTCAGTGCTTAGATTCAGTTGTAATGACATTAACATCACCCAATCACGATATACACTTTTTAAATGAAATTCTCTGCTTTAGAGATTATTTGCTGGTAACTATTTAGGAAGGAATTTCACATCAGTTAAAACCTTTTATCAATTCCCTGAGAGCACAAAGACAGACATTAAAATAAAAGTGCCAGTGCTGTTAAATATGCTTTGAAGATTCCTGGACCACACTTGTTTCTTAATGGAGGATTTAGGTTTACACTCACCACATAAAATGGATTTTACAGCTTCACTGTAAAATACTCCCCAGACCAACTATCTTCTTCTGATTTAATTTGGATTTTAGCAATAAAAGTATTTTGTTTCCATTTGTGGTCTCATTTATTTTTTTAAATTTATTGTTAACCAAATGAAAAGCAAGAGTGAACGCGTGTCATGCAGTCTTGGTAAACAAAAGTCAAGCTTATGAATTTAATCAGATCCACTGTCACACGTAGTCACTAGCTGGCAAATGCAAATTGTGCAAAAGTTAAACAAAATGAGAAAGCAGATCTTTATACATCATATTTGGTTAATGTCATTAAGTCATTCCATGTTATTTATGCTGTCTCGGCGCCCATCTTTCTTCTTTGCGCACGTGCACACACAAAAACACCTGCGCAAAAGACAAAGTCATTGTTTCAACTTTCATCCAGGCCTTCTCCTTTTCCCTCAGCCCATCCCTCTTCCCTGTCAAATGGATTTACATGCCCCCTTTTTTTTTCTGAACTCTTTTATGTAGAATTGTCCTTGTGTAAAGACCCGGCTCCTCCCCGGCCTTCCCTCCCTCCATCAAGGCCCTGCACAAACACAGCTGACGGGAGACACAGGCACTGCCATGACGGGGTCGCGTGCCGTCCCACAAATCCCTCTCAATCCGGAGTCCTGGAGGCCCTGAATGGGCTCGCGTGTCCCTTTCAGCCCATCTTCAGCTCTTGGAGTGTGTTCTGCTCTGTATTAGTGTGGATTTGTGTTAGCTTACACTTTTCATAGTGTGGGACTTTCAATAATTGAATGGCATTTGTGCTGTAGATCAGAAAGATAATTTATTGATTACCGTTTTTGAAAAGAATGATTGACTTTGGAAGCTTATCAGTGGAGAGAATGTCCATACAAATTTGTTTTCAACAAGGTTTTGCATTCATCAATCTTCTGTCTGATTACTTTGTCGTCTTCAATTTTGGTTTTAACTCTCCTCTATCTAATCTGTATTTTGCTTATTTTCACTTAAAAGGTTTCCCTAAAGAATAAGTTCCTCCTTCCAGAGTAAATTACCACCTCTAGACTCTTAATGTAAAAGAATTGGACAGAAAACCTCTTCACACAAGTTTCGTGTAAACTATATTCAAATAAATTAATAAACAAAACATTACAGCTAAAAAACAGAAAAATACAAAGATTGAGTTTACATCACTGTAAAATTATTTGCTTCTTTACATATTTCTTCTGTCTTGCCATTATTGCCACACTTGAATGATTTAGATCACCAGACTAGATTTAATATCAAAGATAATCTGAATATATCCCAAAACAATGTTTAAAATTACACACCTCTCCCTTCTTATGTCCTAAATTAGCTCTCATCAAGCATATTTTTTGTGTTTAAGTTAACCTAAAAGCATACTGAAATATGAAGTAGGCTTAAAAGTATCAGATAAAAGAGGTATTTAATTAACTTGACTTTGCTCAAAAATATCTTTTAGAATTTTTTCATGTGTGTCTTCTGCTGTCACACTACATAAAGACGCTTGTGCTTGCTTTTGGTGTCGTCAAGAAATCACACTGTTTTCACTGCTGCAGATTTCTACAGCGAGTTTGTTTAGGCGTGTAATTGTTATGTTGTCATTAAATCAGGCATGTTGGAAAAAATAAAAACACCATTTATCTTTTGTCGCTTGTCATGCATTAAATATTTCCATGTGTTCATGTTTTGTAAATGCATCGCCTTCCTGCATTACATCGTGCAAGATTGAAGCGTTGCAGTCAATTATCGATGGATTTTTCTTTGCTGTGTGGCATTTTAAACACATCTTTAGAAGCAGCTCTGCAGCTGCCTCCTGTCTGTGTGTTTAACTCTGCAGGGTAAACACACGCACACACCCACACACACACGCACGCACGCACGTCCACGCACACTGCCACGCACACGCCCACACACCCTGCAGCCCTCCAGCTCTGCTCAGTCCAGGGGGCAGTAAAGTGGTTATCTCTCTCTTTCAGATCTTAATCTGACAGCAGCTCCAGCCTGTTGCCAGGTTACCCCTGGGGCGTCAATATCCATTTAAATCCTTTCTGCCCACCCGCCCACACATTAACACCAGTCCAGTATACACCCACCACCACCCTCTGCTGCCATCCTTAACTACCTTAGTCTTGCTTCCACAACCCTCGAGGGGTGAGGCTGTGCTCCCTCACCCCTCGTCACGGAGCCCCCTTCCCTCCTCTGACAGTGATGGTGGCATCAGGCGGCAGGTGACACTCGGATGCTTTAGAATCAGCTGGAATTCAGACAGAGGTGTTTGCTCTGCTGCAAAGATGTATGGACTGGTTTTGTGCAGAAAGCTGTGTTCTCTGGCATAGGTTCACTCACAGCAAACAACCTGGTCTTGCATAGCTGGGGGATGTGGGCTGAGTGGGTTTGTTTTAGAGAGAGGGCGGCAGACAGAGGGTCTCGTCGCCAAAGGAGGATGTGGGCAGAGCCTGCACAGCGTGCAGATGAGGGGAAACGATGGGGAGATATGGAGTTTGATGTCTGGGGGAACATTTCTTTTCTTGTTCTTCTTTCTGCCCACTGTTGCCTTGTGAATGGAGACCTATTGTGTATGTTGGCAGGGGGCTTGGGGGGACTACTAAATGTTGACCCTCAGTCAGAGGTCAGAGGGCTTGCAAGGCAGATGAGAAGACGTGTATAATTGGAGCACAAACATAAGGACAGGCCCAATGAGAGGCACCGTTTTGCCATCTCAGCCTCAAAGACGCTGCCTGACTGACTGCTGATGAGACGGATCAACATCATGCCCTCACAATACACAATGCCGTGCCTGTCTGCTGAGGCAAATGACTGTTACTGGTACAATGCTGGATAATTTGTTTGATGCATTATCCATTGTTGGTTAAGAACCTGGAGGCTGAGGAAGTTGCAGCATTGTTTTCCATAGAGAAAAGAAGGAAACAGATACACCTGTTGTACTGAAAGAGCGATCAACAGATGAAAACTCTTTCCAGGGAAAGTCAGGGCACTGGCAGTACAATGTACAGCACCTTGCAAGTTTTAATAAGGCCAGATACTGTATCTTTTCCATTTTGTTCCAAACACAAACTTCCTGTCAGTCTGATCTACATCGGTGTTTTAATTTTCCTTCCATCCACCATGAGTATATAGCTTTTTGTGAAAGTGATCGTTTAGCGCCAAACAACATGTTACTGCAGGTAAAGTAACTGATAATAAACTTGAAGAAATTGAGAAACTTGACAGATGTTGTCTTTATAATATTTGGATACGTACATTTCTGTAAGTATAGGGAAAACGTCTTTTACTGATTAAGTGGAGAAAAGTGAGATTTGGGGCTAATAGGGTTAATATTGTGTATTTTCCAGGCACATAGTTCCATTTAAAGGACAATCAAGTAACTGTTATCTTAAGTTGTTATAAAAATGCTGCAAATCTCAAACATAAAATAAATTTGACTTTGCACTTTTGTTTGACACCTTGGAACTGGGCCTCTGTCTCTCTAAGAAGCTCCTACTATTTCTGACACTGCCTTCAGCACAACATTACAACAATGTTCTTCCATTAAGCTGTTAACAACCGTTCTTAGGTGCGTTGAACTGAGAAGTAGCTTGTATGAAAATGCACAGTCACACCAGGTGTTTGGTAATTGCTGTTGCTACTAGTTTCGAGGAGCTGAGTGGGGTCTAAAGTCTTGAAAATGTGAGTAAGTTGGAAGCTCAGCTGGAGACTGCAGCTCAAAGGAGGTGCTTTGTGGAAATAGGTAGCATTTTGTGGGAACAAGTGTTTATGCACCCCCAAATGGCTGCCAAGGAAAATGAAAGGGTTTCTCAAACATAAATAGGAGTCAAAGCAACACTCCAGGTATGTTTTTGATGAGGCAATAACTTTAAGATATGATATAAAGTAAAAAAAAAAGTGAAAAGTGTTTTGGAATAACCCTTTTTGTCACAAGCAGTCATTAGCCAAGCAGACTGGGTTTCCAGCAAAGTGCTTTTATATCCCTCCATTGGGTGCTTGTTTGCTAGATCCCTCAAAAAGCACCTGTTCTGGCTTCTTTCTCTAACTGTAATCTGCATATAACCTAAATAGGGATACTATTTTTCTGTCTGTAGTTAATATTCAGTCATATTAATATGTCAAGTTTGAGGTTTATGTCTTACGTTTTTCAGCTGGCTGAAATGATAATCATAGAACTATTAAGAGGGAATTAAACAGATTATATTTGAAAGACAGCAGATGTTTTGAGCACAAACATGACAAAGGTATAAAATCCTCCTCTCAAAATTAAAATGTAAGCTCTTTATATTTGGCTTTTTGTCAGGATATTGGAGTAATTGGAGGACATATGGAAGGGAAACTGTAAACAAAAGTATCAATCTTGTCACACTATTTCGAATAAAATACCAATTCTCACCTTAATATTGAAAGTATAGATATTTAGATCAATACACCTAGCCCTAAACTTCAGCAAGTTCCTGTTATTTTTATTTTTTTCAGACATAGAAATTAATGTTGAGAGCAACTCACTTGAAAGGGGTGTACAAAGGATTTTGTGTGGCTTTTCACTTCAGAGTAAGTTTTAGACTAAAACTGGCTGTATGTGCATTTGTGTGTGACTGCTGTTCTGTTGACCCAGACCGGCCCGTTTGTCAGTCAGTACGTTGTGTGAGAGAGCGTGCTCAGTGCATCTGAAACCTCTGGGCTGACAGTGCCTCAGCCACTGGTGGGTGCTCCACCCGGCTGAGTGATGCGATGCCGTTTGAAGTCCTCTCAGGGAGAATAAGCTCCATTCATGGCTGCTGCGTCCTCCAGGCTTTCTGCCCCACCTCTTCCTGCTGCCACTCCACTCTGTTAACAGCTGCAATGCTCCGTGGCTCAGTGCTCAGTGTCGTATGAAACAGAGGTGGACACACAGCACTATAATTAAAAACCCTCAGCATGACTTAGGCTTAAAGATTTTCTTTAATCAGAAAACACTGCAGGTCAAGCTGCAGTATTTGGATTTAGGCTTGTGATGCACTGATTGACTAATCTGTATGCAATAATGTAATTTTACAACTTTGTTGCATTCTAGGAAAAAGATTCTTCTGTCACAATTAATTAGCTTAGTGACGTTAAGAATTTAAGAGTGCAGATGACAGACAAAATATATTTCATTTGTTGAATAAAACAAATCAATGCAAATAAAAATAATCAACAATAACAAAAGTAAAGATGACTAAGAATGGATTTGCCAGCAGTAAGCAAACCCTGGTCTCCTGGGTGATTGTTCTGAGTTTGAGATGATACATCAAGATCTCCTCCTTTTTAATTGTGAACTTCACCAATCTGTTTTTCTTAATTCAAACTGGCAAAATGTATCTGTTAAATGAAGTTACAGCCCTAGCTTCATGCTAAATGTCATTCAATCACAGCAGTTTGGCAAGTAAAGATGCCAAAGTGCTTTAATTCATTGTGCAATCCTGGGTATACAGGCTACATCAAAAACAGTTTGAGTTTACTGGGACTGAACTCAGAGGAAGTAGAATACTGTTAGAGTCAATAATTTTGAAAATAATTCTGCTTAATAAGACATGATGGTCTGGAAAAAACATTTGTTTTTTGATTGAAAGGTTTTGTTTAACAAAACTGCAATGGAAACATTTTTTTGCATCATACAAGTCACATAATTAACAACTGCATCAACTGGATGTATGTTGTTGAATTACTTATCGCATGAATAAACTTATTCATATATGATTTTAATTGTGTTTCTAGTTTAATGGAAACACTGCAATTGCGAAATTGTGATTTGCAGAATACTGACAAAGTTTTGTGCGCATTTGTAGAGGAAGCACAACTAGTTGATTTAATTCAGCTTTCACATTTTCACTGTTTGGAGTTAAATATTTCTTATTTATCTTATGTGTCATCTTTTTTCCATCCTGCTGTTTGTAAGTGAATAAGTTTTCAACTTCTTCTGGAAGAACAACATATGCCCATGTAGAGTGATTTTCTTATGTGTTCTTGAATTATGTCTGGACCCTTGTGGTCTCTGTCCGTGAGATCAACTGTTGACAGACAGAGCCAAGGTCAGTTCCTGGCCCTCTCACCACGCTTTGTCTGCATGAACTCAGGAATGTGAAGGAATGTCGGCTACAACAGGTGGCAAGGTCGACCTCACAGACAGATACCCAGACACAATCCCTAAAACCCCCAAACTTCAGTCATCTCTCCTCATCTGCAGTGTATCTGTCCTGAAGTCTCTCCACCTGGATCCTTTGTTTCACATTTCAGTGCGCCCCAACTCTCAATGCGAACAGCAAAAAGAGAAAGAAAAAAATTACAAGAGCAAGAACAAATTTTTCATTTTATTTCATCTTTTAATTTCTTTTCTCGTAATCCTGAAAAGCTGGGGCTCAGTTAAAACGTGCACTGAATTAGCACCTCTTAGACCGCGGGTGATTAAGCGGTCTAATCACCCAACCGAGGGTGATTAGAGGTTGGGTAAGCAACCCCTTACGTTGCTTATCCAGATCAGCAATGTAAGGAAAGACCTGAGTCCCATTTTAAGCAAATAAACTTTTTATCTTTCATTTGCAGTTATGAACATGATTGGTGTTGCTTTATGCTTGAGAGGCAAACAATTCCCCCATCCACCCATCCATTTTCTAACACCCTTGTCCCTAGTGGGGGCAGGAGGGGTGCTGGTGCCAATCTCCAGTGAACGTTTCGGGCGAGAGGTGGGGTCACCCTGGACAGGTCGCCAGTCTGTTGCACAAACAATTCCTCACTATGATAAAAAGAAGTACTAGTTCCACTGGTTATAAGTGAAATAATCTGCCAGTGGAACTAGTACTTTTTCATCAATATTAAGGAATTATTGACTTAAAACAAGCTCCCATATCTTTCTCAAATGTTACTTGTAAATTAGTTTTGTCTTATTTCAGGTATACTAACATTTACACTAGGAACTACACCAAAATATTTGGTAAGATTTTGCGTTTTTGCTGCACATGACAAAGACACCAATCCTAATCAATGCCTTAATGCATCCTTTGACCACATTTGTGTTATGATTTTGCTAATTTAGGTACTCAGTGTCTTACAATACTGTGAGCCCTCAGTTTCCATTATGGTGATCATTCAGAGCCTCAGGGAGCTCCTTTGACACCCACTTCAACACATACGCTCCCGCAAGACTTCTGTGTCCTCTGATTAGATTTGACTCCTCAAATTGAATCTCCCTCTGAAACAAACACCCTTTTATACACAAAAACATGCACACAAACACATACTGTCTGCAGGCTGAAACCCTACTCAGTCGATTGTTTGCGCACCGACTCTTATTCTCTATAAAAGCTGCTAATAAGAGCAAATTACTGCCAACAACTTGGAAATATCAAGTGCCTAACTGCTTTGCTGTAATGTGTTTAACTGCTGACCAATCCAATTAAGGTCCAGCAAAGGGCTCAGTGGAGCCCAAAAGGGATGGAGAGAGGGGCGTGCCAGCCTCGGGGGACGGCGGAGTGGAGGGTACCTGACTGCTGGGCTGGTAACTGTCAATGTTTGGCTGTAATTGGATCAGGACTGGACCATGAGGGTAGAGTTACCCCTGCCATCCAGACCTGACCGAGGGAGATCTCATCAGGATTTATTAGCAAACATTAAACAGTGGCTCTACAACCTCAAGTCTGATAGTCCAGTTCTATCAGGAGAAATGTCTTAGGTTTTTACCAGCGAGAAAAAAGAAATCCTACAACCACTAAAATCTGATTCTACTCAATTTTTGTTTACATTTTGCAAAGGAGGAAGTTGCTCTCATGTCTCCTTCAGAGGTTTTTGTGTCTTTTCCTTCAGTGGTTCTTGGTGTAACGCCACCACTGGCGAGGGGTAGAGGGGGCAACAAGTTTTTCAAAGTGTTTTGGTTTGTTTGACACAGTGAAAGCAAATTGCAGCAGCTGAAAACATAACAAATGTTGCAACTCTGGCCCCCAATCAAACAGAGTCCAGACTATCAGGTATGAAAACACCTATAGTCTTCTTCGTCTCATTTGGAAAAAGTGTGGAAAGGACTGCAGCTTTTTCCTTTCTAAGAATGAGATCAAGTGTGGAACAAAGGCTACTTTTGGGGTTAGAGTAACATATAACACCTCTTTGAGTCTGAGCATTTTCAGCCATTTAGGCCGGCTGTTTGTTTTTGTTCTGCTTTGTGAGAGACATTAGGCTAGCAGTGACCCGGGAGGTCAGAACGAACACAGCTCTCAGCTCACTGGGTCAACTTTGTTTGACGTCTGGAAATATTAGAACAGTGACTCAAAGCAGGGCCCGTTAATCAAAGTGAATAGAGGCTGTATGCGGCCATGCTCCTCCCTCTATCTCCACTTCGTTTAACCTCCATTACCTCGGCTTTGTTTTCTCATTCCACGTCCCTGTCCTCCCTTCGTAACCCCACCCCATCTTTTCTGTCTCCCCCCATGGTCCTCTGTTAGAGTGGCTCCATTACTCGGGCCCCACTGCTCCTTCCCGGCCCCTCTCCCCCTTAGGCATCCCAAACCTCATTTGCACAAATATGTTTAGCCAGCACAGGAAGCAACCCGTGCCCTTAACAAAATTACCGTCCAGCCAGCGAATGAGCCGCGGGGCTGGTCTACGGGGACCAATCACAGACAGCCCTAGCTCTACCACTTCCTCTGTTCAAAGTTGGTTGCTGCAAAAATGCTGACTGTTTTGGATTGCGTTTTTCAGTGATGTGACTTCGGACTCGACTTCTCACCTTTTAGAACGTGAGCTAATGCAGCCCATTACTGCTTTTATTTGGGCTTCATGTAGCCTTGAATGATGTTGATAAGGACAGTAATGATAGTGATGTAAATGCACTGAGTGCTGCGTTAACAGACCCAGGGTGCACGGCCATGCTCTGATTGCTATCTCTGCGGCGCCTCTGTAATTTGGCTCTGAAGTTCACTCTATTAATGGGACTTTGCTTTTCCTTCTTCCTCTCATATCCTTTAACTCTCCCGCTCCCTGCATTCCTCTTTGTGGCTTGTGAAACTGGAGATCTTTTTCTCTTTAAGATGTTTATATTAATCCTGATGCTCCTGCTGAATATTTGCTTTACCGTGGTTTTGCAAAAGTATGTATACCCCTTAAAGCTTTTCACATTTTGTCACATTAAGACAACAAACTTTGGGGTATTTTATGTGTATCTAGCTCCTTTTATTCCAATTCCCCAATCCAACCAGTTGGCTCAGAATTCACATAATTAGTAAACAAAGTCCCAAAAAAGGAATGTTCAATTCATCATCTGAGGAAGGAACAAGTATGTCACAAATGTAAAAGTACTAAGACATGGCTTGCCATCTAAACTGAAAGAACAGGAAAAGAGACCATTAGTCAGAGCAGCAGCAAAGGGACCATGGTAACTCTTGAGGAACTGCAGAGATCCACAGCTCAGGTGGGAGAATGTGTAACAAGAACTATTAGTTGTGAACTCCACAAATCTGGACTGTACGCAGAGGCTGGAAGAAAACTGTTGATGAAAGAAATAAGAAACAGCGTTTTGCTTCCTTGAACACAATGTGTTTTGTGTAGCCCTATTTTATTTTGAGATCCTTTCAGAATTAGCTTTTTTTAGGGTGTCTGGTCAATTTAAATAAGCTACCCCTGGCCACAACCCTCACCTCAACTTTCTTTTCCAGCAGCCATTGTACAATGCCAACAGTGGTAAAACCAGCTGAGTAAATGCATTGGAGGTCCACTTGGATTGCTAGGTGATGGACTGGGCTTTGCTTGGGGTTGCAGTGTCTGCTGATTTGTGGCGTTGCATTCTGAAGGTTTTTGAAACAACTCACTTTTGAGACACAAATTGCTAAAAAAAAAAAAAAAAAAGGATGTTTTTTTGTTTTGTTTTTGTTTTTTAAGCGTTTGTGTTGTTTTTAGAAGCAGTAGAAACTTAAATGGAAGTTTTCTGCATGATAGGTCCCCTGTAATGTTTGTGCAAGAAATCTTGGAAACACTGCAAATATGTCGTGCCTGGTACTCTGGTCAGAAGAGACTAAAGTGAAACTGAACTTTGTAGCTCACTGTTCTGTGGAAAACTAAGGATGTAAGCATTCATCATCCTCATTGTAAAATATGCTTGTGGCAGCATTATGCAGTGGGAATTTTCAGTCATCTAACCTGACTGAACAAAGGCTATCTTGCAAAGATGAATAGGCAAAAATGTGCATGTACTCAAATCTGTAAGACACATAGCCTAAAAGACTTACATCTGCAATTGGAGCTACATGAGGCCTACCTTCTACTTAACTATAAGGCATTACTTTGTCAGCCTACCTAGAGTTGTGTGTATAGAAAATAAACTAATAGTGTAAATGAAGGATGCTTTGCTGCCTTAAAACACTTCCTCATGCTTAGTCTTGCAGGTCTGGAGCTCCGTGTTGCAATGAGGGCCTCGCTTTGATTTCTGTTTAATATTCCAGTGTTGTCTGTGGTCATGGAGGGACCTTGAGGACCCTTAAACAACCCAGACTCCCCCCTGCCTGTAAATCTGTTTCAGTATGCATCAGAGACTTTGGAGGGTAACCATGTGAGATATCTCTCCTCCCTCATTCCAGTCACCTCTCTCTCTGTGCCCTCTGCTCAGGTAATTAACTTCTCCCTCCCATCTCCATTCCCCCAGTGCCCAGCCTCTCTCTGCTCCTTATCTGGACTCTTTTCAGACTGTTAAAACTATCAGCCCCCCACCTCTTCCCAATCCTCCCCCACCAGTTTAATTCCTTCGCTGAAGGTGGGGAATAGGTAGAAACTAATCCAGACCTGCCCTCCGATGCACCCACACCCTCCGTGTCGACTCGCCTTCTCCGTCTCCTGCCGGGTGAATAGCTCTCTGTCCACACTTTGTCCCCCTTTTTTAAAGAAACTGGCTCCTTTCACAGATTCATCTCTTTCGTCGTCAGTTTGAATAGAGATGCTGGATTAATTAGACTTGTTATCCTGATCAGTGAAAGAGAAACCTGATCCCTGTTCACTCTATCCTGATTAGCACAGTGCACACTGTGGAGGAAAGGTGAGCAAAGATCGGGTCTAAATCTATAACTTTAGGAGCTAGCTGGGATTAAAGGGAAATTGTAATTGCTTTTCTCAGTCTCTTTCGGTTCACTTGTATTGACAACTTGTTCCCACTCTGTCACATAGCAGAGACCAAAAAGGTCTCAGCTCGGTGAATGGAGTCGGGAGGAAGCTTGACAAAGACAGCGCAAGAGTGAGAAATCATATCTCGTCGTCTCTCTTCCTAATACGCTCATGCAAAGCCTGATCTGACTCACTATGTCTGAAAAAAAAAGTTGGCAGATGTAAATGAAGAATACAAAGGCGTGATCTAATCGCTGCTGTCATTATCAGAGTGTGATAATAGCGACAGAGCTCTGATTGAATGTTGAAAGAAATAAGTGCAGAGAAATATACGCCACCTGTGTGCCTTACTCTTAAATCTCTGGCTCTCTTCTTCGTTTCGCACTATTTATATCCTCGTCAAACCTCCTGCGACTCGTGGTGTGTGGCTGAGTTAGAGGTCAAGTGTTAAGTGTTGAGTGTGTGTGGTGAGGATTTGTTCCAGATCGCGTGCCGGTTAACTGAGATGAGGTGAAGTGCTCTGTTAAAGAGGGGGCCAACTTGAAAGCACAGATTATTAAACTCAAGTGGAGGGTACAAATAACTGAGCAATGAGTCTCTGCAAATGGGCCTTAAATCTGTAATTAATGTCAGTGAGAATAATGAGGGCACAAATTTATTAAAGCCCAAAGGTTGGACTCAGCTGCATTTTACATGTTCCCCTGTAAATCTTTTGAAAACATTAAATTTAGAGTTGAAGTTTGGTGACAATTTGATGCATCTCGTGTGTCTTGCTAACCTGCCTTCCAGTAACATCTCTTTAAAGATAAAAAAGACATTCTGTTAATTGCAAAAGTGTTCAAACCTCTCGAACTTTATCACATTTTGACATTTTAAAACCATAAACTGGGATTTTATATAGACCGACACAAATTAGTGAACAATTGTGAAGTAAGAGGAAATTGATTCATGTTTGTGGTTTTAACATCTTTTTCGGTATCAGGGAATAAAAGCTGTGGTATGGATATGCATCCAGAACAACCTTTTTAAAACCACCTTTTGTTGCAATTACAGCTGCAAGTCTTTTGGAGCATTTCAGGTTTCGCTCTTTGCCAACATCTCAAGCTCAGTCAGACTCAAAGCAACTGTGAACAACATTGGATTCCCACAGGTTGCCTAACTATATTGGGCTTTACCATGAATGAGTGCCATAAATTGTATGACCTAACCATACAGTTTATTTAGGTCAACTTCTTTTTCTTTTTTTTTTTTACCTTTTACCTGGTTAAAGTTTCCCAACCTTGAAGGAACAATGGAGATTCCTCACCAACCCCTGCCTCAAAGTCCAATATGGCGTCAGTGCTTGTATATGGGAACAGTAACTATGGTAGAAACTTTTAATTTTTTCCTCTGAAAGTTTGAATTTAATAAAACTAGTGACGTAGATGGTACTGTAGAGCCTATTGTGCTGCAAAAACATGAAATCAAAGTATTTTCTGTCCAGTTTGTAGTGCAAAAATAACATACAAGTAACTTTTCAACAATATATATGAGCTTGTTTTAAGTAATTAAGTCTTGCAATTATAACAAAGTAAAGTTAAAACAAGACATTTTTCAATTGAAACTTGGGAAAAATGTCTTGCTATTTGTGAGAAAATATGCCAATGGAACTAGTACTTTATTTATTTGACAGTATAGTTTGCAGTGCTTGTAAAAAAAGAATAACTGAGAAGTAAATAGTTATTACCTTATGCCGTCCCTACTAGTTTTCTTGTTTCGACATCATGGTTAGGTTGAGGTTGACATCAGTGGACGTCATGGATCACCGTGGTTCCCACCCCTAGCCTGTCCATCGCCTCCTGTAGGCCTGTATCTGTATCTGTGTCCTCAGTCCCACCTCCCGCTGCCTAACCACAACAATTTAACAGTCTCAGCACAAACTAGATGGTATGAATGTCTTTTTAAGTGAAGCCTTTTTCTTCCTGCTCTCCTCATTGTATCAGGTTGCCAGGACAAAGCCACTGAGGTCCCTCCTCCGTTTACACCTCCATCTATAGCCTGTACAAAGATGTGATTTGTACACTCTCTTCTCTCTCTCTTTTAGTGTTTACTGTTACACCAAAGGTTAACCTTCGACTCAGGAGCTTTGGATTGTTTGCTGAAGTGGAGGTTCCTGCAAAGAAGTAGTAAAACATTCTGAAGAAAAAGAGGAAATTAAACTAAAGGAAATTTAATTGTGAGGATACAAGAGATGAGGAAGCAGGAAAATGGTGCAAAAACCTATATATTAGCTTCAGTGGGACAGAACTTAATGTGTAAATATTTGCATACAGAAATTACTTCTTGGATGTGTAGTGTTCAAAAAGTCTTGATCTCAAACATCAGTAGGCTCTATCTTTGTCCTATTGGTTCAAATGTCTCATTCCCATTTCTCCCAACCTGCACTCAGTTTGGCAAACAGCCCGGTCTAAGATTACGCTCTATACCAAAGCAGCTTTGTTGATTCGACAAAGAATGCAGCCCAGCACTCAAATGTCAAACTATGGAGTTGCATAAAAAAATAACCACCACCCTTGTACAAAGAAAAACACAAAGACAGGCAGTCACATAATGCACCTACCATGTTCTGCTCATTGTTCAAGGTGTACTGATTTTTCTAGTTAGTTTGTACAGCATGCTTGCTTGCTTCTCTGCATCCTGTGCATGTTTCACTTCTATTTTGTATTGTATTAATGCATTACTTTATTGCATTGTCTCATATTTTACCTCTTACTTCAACAATATTTAAATGCCATTGCCTTGTATCGACACTGTGCGCTTGACATCACACTCTGCAGAAAGTAGAGAGGATGATGGGTGTCAAAATAACCTATGCACACATTAACTCTTGTAATTAAAAAACAGACATTATGGTCTAATATTGCTTTTATTTATTTGATTCCACTGTAAACATAGTTATAGCGTGCTGCGCTCTCAGCGGGACAAACTTGTCATTTTGTTGCAAATCATGTGATTGGTGGCAATCGTCAATTGTAAGAACTGGCAGCCCTCAGTGTAATCATGGATTTGAAGCGAACACTCTTTACAAGGTAAGAGAATCAACATTCATATACTTCATAAGTAAGATTAGTAACCATGGAGAAAAGGATTATGCGAAGTAGACTATCATGCCTACCATGTACTAAAAACCTGGTAAGCATCTAGACTTTTGAACACTTTTAAGTAAAGCTCTGGTAAAAAGAATCACATGACAAATCATGTGGCGTTAATTCATACAAAGTCTGTGATTTGATCAAATCAACAAACACGCCAGGAGGGAGAAAGTAAGGGTCCATTTCAACGTTATCAATTGTTGATGTTTCCAAGTTTTATAAATATCACTCTGTGTGAGCCCCAATTAAGTCTGCTACTTCCACAGATAAATAAACTGACTTGAACAAGCAGAAACCATGGCTGTATTGGGAAAACAGTCGCTTCAATACTCCTTTATGTCACTTCCAATGTCTGTCATGGTGCCTCATATATTTATTTATTTATGAGCTATTTGTCTCTCACATTAAATTCAAATAAAATCCAGTTACGTTTTCAATTGTTTTTGTCTCAAAATGTGAAAAGTTAAACTTGTATAGAAGCCACATGGGAGAGTAATTCACTGTAAATTATAACACAAATAGAAACTCTACTAAAAGACTCTCAGTTTACATGAAGCCAATATCTGTTAGGTCCTTTATGGCAGATACCACAAAGTAGGAAGGAAAATGATCAACCTCAAGCTGTCATGGCACCATTTTATTTTTTTCCCACTTATGTAAAGTGGCAAAAAGGTTAGAGTGACGCAGAAGTGGACGTAATATGTTTTGATTTCTGCTGTCTGCTGTAGCCCTCTGAGTCTTTTTCATTGTGTCTAACTGGATTAGGATGGACAGATAGGAGATGGAACCAGGAGGATAATAATAGCATTAGTACCTGCAGACCGAGCACCAGCGATCTGCCATCAATTCAAACTTGCTCGGCTGTGATTGAAGAGTGATAAAGACTTTTTAGTGAAGAGCACTTTGCCCTCTATGTGATAACCATTTTAGGATAAAGCACACTCAATCTAGCAAAGTACACTTTACATGTATTAGCATCGGTTGTTTTTATTGGTTAGAGGGAATCAGTCAAACAGCGTCTCGTTGTAAACTGACTTTTCATTGACTGCTTCAAGTAGCTGAATGAGAAGTGACAAATAGGCCAAATGGGATCTATAGTGACAAAGAAATTTTCTTGTAAAACGTAAAAATACCACAGAGGAGAACAGATAACACAGTGTAGCAGTAAAAGTGAATCTGGGATTCCTAATCTGGTCCAATCTCCAGTAAGTGGCAGTGAGCAGAGTGCCAGTCTGATAACCCTGCTGTCTGGGAACCCCCTCTATCTCTTAAGGTAATGCATCACTGAATGAAGGATAGCCTCCTACAACCCACAATATCTGATTTCCAATTGATACATGTGAAATTTTTACTTCTCAGATGGCTGGCCAGGAATCAAAGTTAAATAACCACATTGTAAAGGTATAGACATGAGACAAAAATTGTGTCATTTTGTGACGTGATGTATGCTGAAAATACTTTTGAGTACTTGCTGGGTATAAATATAATGAGAAATCGAGCTACAAGATATTAAATCAGTAAAACACACTGCACTGAGTCAGTTGCCTTTACAGACATGCAGCAATAACAGCTTCAACTCCACAAGGGAAACTATTTTCAAAGTTTAGACATGTTTATATGGGAATTTTTGAGGTCAGACACTGATGTTGGATGAGATAGTCAGGTTTCATAGTCTCCACTGTAATTCATCCTAAAGGTGTTCTACCTATTTGACGTAATTATTCTATATCATTAAAGTTTTCCCACATAAGATTCACTCATTCATCTCCTTATGGACCTTACTTTGTGTGCTAATGGACAGCAATATAAAAACTTGTTTTTTGGTAAAACAAGGCTTCTCTTCATTAGAGAGAATCAATCCAGAGAGACACTCCATGCATCCATCCTCCAAGATGTTGATACTTTCCTCCACATAGCACGGTTTATGAGAGGCTGCCTCCAGAATTTTGGGAGTGCAGATTGAATAGCCTGACCTCAACTCATTTAAACGCCTTTGCTGTTCATGCCTGAGTGACCAACACAAATAGGTTGACTGATTTGCAACAAATGTTGGTTTGAAGAATGCAGTACCATCCCATGTTAGTGTATGACCAAGCAGGTGACCAGCGTCAGGAGGAAGTGCCAGGTTGTTTGAGTTGTGAACACATTACTGAAACTCCCTTTTTGTTGAATGTATAAATTGTTAAATTCCCAACTGTTTGTTCAAACTTTAATAATCCAATCCAAAAAGTAGATAAAGTAAGAGGCAGTTGCAGAATAAGCTATTTGCAAGTCTGTTGCTTAAAAAAAACAATTGCATTTTCCTAAAAGGTGCCACTCTATAAAAGGAACTAAACAGGCTTTTATTGCATAGAGGCGTTGTTACAATTAATGCATCGTTTACCTGACAAATTTTGGGTTTATCTTAAATATGGACTTAGTTCATCCATGTATTCACATTTCCTCCTGCTATCTATATAGGTATAGGCAAAATATATTGCCGATAAGCGTAAGAAGCACTTGCAAACAAAAGAACTGACAGCTGACTCAAAAATAAACTCTATAAAGTCTATTTGAAGAGCTGGAAGCACATTTTGCATAGCGATTACACTAAGCTTACACATAAAAACAAATTTTTTTCCTATCCTCACAGTAATTTATGTCTGCAGTTTGATGGATTTTAGCATAAGTGGAACAAAGCGCAACTTGTGTGGAAGCTATTGCTTCAGTCTCGTTTGAAAGGAAGAAGCGATGGGATGAATGAAGATGTGTGAATGCAGAGAAGGAGAGGGCGAGTGTTAACACAGTGGAAGTGGCGCTGTTCATTTGTCAGCAGACGGATTGCAGCCATTGAGAGGAGAAGCTTTTAATTTGGCTCTGGTGTAGTAATTAGGTTTCAAATCACTGTGCATGCTAAGAGGAATGGGGAGGGTAATGAAGTTAGTCATCTCACTGCGTGTGCGTGTTTTTGCAAAGGCAGATGCCTGAGCGACATCGGAGGTTAAGTGTGCAACGTCTACATTTTTAAACGACCCTCTCCGGCTCTCTGACTAATTCATTGTGTAATGCTTTTTATTGCAGGTATCACTATACTTGTATACATTAGTTAAGTGGTCTCGGCACATTACTGTAATGGGAATAGACCATGAAAACACAATGAAACCCGATCCAGTGCTGCTCTCAAGCTCTTTCCTCTTCATCTTATTAGCCTGTCTCTTCACTCTGGACAAAATATTTCTTTTCAGTCTTGCTCATCCTAATTATAGGCCTAATTAAGGCCTATCATAATGCAAGTTATTATTCAATCTCTGTGTAACATTCATGTCCAGAATTTAAAAGTTGTGAATCTTTGCAGATGTGTCAGGAAGATGAAACTTAACATGTTTTAAAGGCTTTTTGTAAATTGTAATATTAAAGCTTTTCAGGGAGGACAGGAAAAGTTTTTTGGGATGTATGCCCGAAGCCCAACCCATTGTGAGCTTTTACACAAATTATTAATTAAATCATGTCGAATAAAAAGTGATTAAGATGATCCAGAGGTTTTGAAAGATTGCGTGGCTGTGGCTTAATGTCAAGCTTTGTCACCTTGAAGCAGGAAATTACTATAACTCTAGACAAGAGCACAGGAAGCAGCGCAAAGACTGACTGAAATGCAAGTGTTTATTGCTTTCTTTCCTTTTCTGTCTGAGTCATCCTTGTGGAGCTCAGAACCTTCCCAAAATGTCATCAAAGTGTGAACACATTCCAGAAAATCAAACAGGAAATTGGCTATTTTGGCTCAAAGCTTCCATTTTAAGGTTTCACACATCATTCTTTTAAAACCTCTCCTGACCTATTTTCTCATCAGCTTCAAACTTGTTCAGTATCCTCTTAATGTGTGAGGCACTGATAGTTTTTTTTAAAAAAACTTGTGTTCACCAACTTGCTTCAAATCTTTGGTCCAGTCATGCGACACAAAGCTGAACACTTATTAGGGCTCTTGAAATGCAAGTGTTTTCTATGCTGTTTCTTCTTGTGTTAAATTAATTGCATCTTTGGAGGCCGGTGTAGTATGTCTGTGTGAAGTGACATTTGTTGGTAATTGGTTTTTTAAAAAAACACAAAACAAAAAAAAGCAGTAATTTCTAAACAGCGCCCCCTAACCTGCAGTTCCTTAGATCATTTTCATGTAGAGCTATGAAAACTAATAGAAGCAGAACTTTTATTTTTTGTTTTCAGTTTTATAATTTTTTTTTTGCTTTTATTGATATAACAAGCAGTCATGATCCTTAGGTGCTTTTCTTTTATGTTTCTAATTACACTTGGGTTTTTTATTGTTAAAATCTTGCCATATTCAGTTGTTGTTGCCATATTAGTTCATTCTTTAGTGTTTAGTTTCTTAGGTTATCCTTGTGTTCTGTTCATTGTGCAATTGGATTTATTTCTCTTAAACCAGCGTCAGTGTTTTCCCCTGGGTTTGTAGTTTCTTTGTTTCTGGTTCATCTTCCTTTTGAGTTAATATTCATCTTCTCTCCATCTGCCTGTTTGCCCTCTTTTACAGCTGTTTCTTATCCCCTGATTAACTCACGTTAAAAGACGTTCAGGCTTTTTCTCCATTTTTATCTCGGTATATAAGTTCACTGATTGTCATTGTTTATTGCTGGTTCATTTGCTCAATCTGTTCAACACTGTTTGATTCTGCTCATGGTTTGTTTTTTGATATATTTCAATTGTCTGCAGCTCAGGTGTTTTGTCTTTCTGGACACTGTTTTCAACCACTGCTTTTGTGAAACAAACAAGTCTTTTAGATGTTTGCGGCAAACTCAACAGGAAATTGTCCATTTTGCATCAAAGCCACCATTTTGATTTATTTCAATAAATCAGTGAGGCCAATTTTACAATTAGGGGAGAGCTGATACCAAAAAAATTATGCAGTCGTATTCTGACATTAAAGTCAATCAATCAATCGAATTTTATTTGCATAGCACCTTTCAGCAACAAGGCATTTGCAGGTGCTTTACATCATAAAAACAACATCACATTTTGCACATCAGATTATTGATTAATTTAACTGAAGCTGTGCGTTGACTCTAGATCGTTCCTCTTTAGATCCAAAAATAATAACTTCAGTTTTGTTTCTGTTCAGCTGGAAAACATCCACACATTTATCTGTTCTAAGCATCTGTTCAGTGATTGGATGGGTTCAGAGTCACCTGGTGACATCGTAATGTAGAGCTGTGTGTCATCTTCATAGTTATGGTAGCTAATCTTATTTCTTCTTATAACCTGAGCTAGAGGGAGCATGTAGATACTGAATCAGAGAGGTCCTAATGATTGAGCCTTGGGGTACCCCACATGTGACCTCTGACCTCTTTGATGAGAAGTTTCCTATTAATACAATGAAATCCCTTTTTTTTATGTAAGATTCAAACCTGTTCAGCACTGGACCGGAGAGTCCGACCCAACTCTCCAGTCTATTCAGTAATATGTTGTGGTCGACAGTGTCAAAAGCTGCACTGAGGTCCAACAGAACCAGCAGTGTGGTTCTCTCACAGTCAGTACTTATATGGATATCATTGAATACTTTGACTAGGCCAGTCTCCGTACTGTGGTGAGACCAGAAACCAGACCGGAAGGAGTCAAAGCTGTTGGTTATCATTAGGAAGCTATTTAATTGTTTACACACAGTTTTTTCAATAACTTTGCTGATGAATGGGAGGCTGGAGATCGGCCTGTAACTTTGCAGCAGTGATCTGTCCAGATTGTTCTTTTTTATCAGTGGTTTGATAACTGCTGTTTTCAAAGCAAATGTCGCCAGGTTGGGAATCGAACCTGCGACTATGGCCACGAGGACTAAGGCCTCAATATGTGGGTCGCGCTTTGCCCCTGCGCCACCACGGCACCTCAGGCGGGACTTTCTTAAAGAAATGTGTGGGTAGGACATCCAGACAGCAGGAACTTGAGCTTAATTTATCTATAATTTCTTCTAAGGTTTTATAATTAAGTTGTTGAAATTGGGTCGTTTTCCCTGCGTTTGTTATGTTTGGGTCTAGCATTGGTGATTTTTTGTCCTACAAAATGACAAGAAATCTCTTGTTTAAGTTGGTGACGCCCTTCATTGGCCTTCTTCATTGCAGCAACTTTAAACTGAATCAGGTATTGTATATCATGTTATATCAAAATCTGTAACTTTTAACCAGAGGGTTTCTTAGGTGTGGCCATTTTTTCCATCTCCTTCCTTTTATCACCTTTCCTAATTTTGAACTGGGCTCAGACCAGTTATTGCTCTGAAAACATGGAGAAACGACAAAGCAGGATCATATTGTGTGAGGATTTCTGTAGGTTGTAGAATGAAAATAACCACTGGAGGCAGATGAAGACACAAAGACAAGCAATGACATTTTCTGTATTGATATGAACATAATATATGTAACAGCACAGATGGAAAATTAAAAGCATTTTAACCCACAGGGACAAATAAATGTGAAACATGTCATGAGAACAAAGGGAGGATCTGTCACTGTTCATGTGATCTCAGTTTGCATATTAGTGTCCTCTTGTTAAAAGGTAATGTATCATAAGTGCCTTTATGTGTGTGATTGTGTGTGCTTGTGAGAGTATGCGTTTTTGTTTGCATTCGGCGGTGGGCACAGTAAGCGCATGACGACCCCAGCGTGACCTCCGAGAAGCGTGTAGGCGCCGGGTCCAGTCTGACTGTTGTCACATGATCCTCTGCTGCCCTCCCTCTCTGTTCACAATGGAGAATTAATCTGAACAGCACACACACTCACGCACACCGACACACACACATAGTATGTATTTCTATCTTCATAAGGACTTTGCATTGACTTCCATTCATTTTTCATCCATTTCTATAGCCTAACCTTGACCCTTATCCTAAACTTAATCATCACTCGATTTGCACCTTGGTCCTAAATTTAACTCATAAACCAAAACCAGCATTTCTTGTTATGGGGCGTGAGGCTTTGGGCCCCATAAGGAGCAGTCAGTCCCTACAACATAGTGTGTGTCAGGAAACTAGTCCTTACAATATATCAAATTCAAGGCCACACACAGACATACACTGCAATGCACTGCAAACTAAAAAAGGTCCTGAAGTCTTTAAAAATTTAAGTTTGATGCACAGGCCTACTCCTTCTTTTTGCAAACTTTCCCTCTTTATAGTGTATTATTAAGAAAGTGGGAGTTAAATGTGTTGAACTCGTGTCTTCTCTCAATCATATTTACTCTCTTACTATTCAAAGTCCCCAAAATAATACAGTTTCTTCATTTACCCCCAGACAGGCCAATATATGTAACATAGCAACTTGATTCTTACTTCCTCTCACCTCTTCAGTTTCCCCCATGGTTGGGGGACAGGGCCTCCAGTGTCCCAGCATCCTTGGTGTGTGGGCTGACTCCAGCCTGGCTTCCTGTCATAGAAATTTGCGGAACCATGTTTCACACACACATGCACACGCTCACACGCACACATGTAAGAACGATGCAGTCATTGGAGAGTGTGTGCCATGTAATCTGTGTCACACAATAGAGGCCACACGTAAAAAAGAAAGCCAGAGAAAATGGAGGATAAAGGGTGAATGGGTGATTACCACAAAGTCTCAAGGCACGTAAAGTCCTTGAAGATGTTCAGACACAAAAGCCTTAGGTTAAAAGAGCATCTTTTTTCTTTTCTGTACCCTACATTTGATATTTTTATGTGAAAAAAATAGGGACACCTATCTTCAGTGAATGTTTAATTTTTTCAAATAAAATGTCAGCATTAAGTTACTAAGTTTCTACTCTTAGAAAGAGGAAATGACTGAAAACTTTGGCTCGTTAAGCAAAAAATATCAGCAAACTGAGGAAAAAATTTGAACAATGATAGCCAGTGTTAACCCCTGGAGTTGAAGTAACTTAATGGAGAGGTATTATGCAGCCCTGTACCAGTTTTTGGTGGTCTGAGGAGAGTTTGGTCTTAGTCCAGCTCCTTCTGCAGCAAAGCATCTACAACACCAAGAAATCTCCACCTATTTCAACACAAATGGTTCATGTTCCTCTTCAGAGTGCACAGCCTTGTTGAGCTCCTCTCCTGAGGTTTCCTCCTCTATTTGCAGCCATTTTCATGTATGCGTAAACGTTGAGTTGGGGGCGCAGCCAACGTTTAAAGTGACAAGATGCTCTGAAACATCTCATTCTGAAAGGAAATCAAACTAGGCTGAACTGATCAGACTGAAATCTCATTTCTTAAAAATTGATTTTGTGCAAAATAATGTAATGAACATGTTTTGTATAACCTATAGACCTATTCTAAATTGTTCAAAGATACATAATAGGTCACCTTTCAATTAATCCATTGTCACTAGAGAAAGCAATTTAAGCAAATCAGACATTTTAAAGTTAAAATGGTCAATTACTAAGATAAGCCTCGGTTTGACTACAGTCTTCAATATTAACCTGAATTCTCCTGTCAGGACACAACCTCATGTAAGAATGACAAGCTCAGTTAAACTTCCAGTGAAGGTATGTTTATACTGCTGTGCCGTGAGGTGTAAAAGTAGCACATCACAGAACAAGGTTTAATTTACAGGTGGTAAAGAGTGAAAAAGCTGAGTATGAGATTTCAGAACATGGACTAATAACCTCAGTGAGTCACTCAATCCACAGCGATTGTCCTGAAGCCCCTTAGCTGTATTGTCACAGCAATCTGAGTAATATTGTTCCCATATATGCCTAGGGCACTGGTGCATGAAGGAAGTATTTTTTTTTTATGACAATAAAAAGAACAAAAAGAAGGTGTAAGTGAGCAGTTTGATCGTGCTTTATGCACTAAAGATCGAGTTTAGAGAAGTCAGATGGATACCCTTTCACTCTGTGAGCTTGAATAAGGCCAGGCTTACTGTGTGAAACTTTCACACTGAAAGCGTGTTCACATCATAGATGTGGGGTTGTGACTCACACGTGCCTGTTTGTTGAGATGAGGTTTGCATTACAGCATTGGATGTTTTTGTCACATCGCTGTTTGGATTTGACTCTAAATTTTGTGTGAGTGAGGTCCTTAAAGGCCAACGTCTGAGGAGGGTCAACTTGATGTGACATCCTAAGCGTTGCCGCTCTGCTTCAGCACTGGTGCAGTAAGCACATTGTGCTGAATCCGGTCTCCTACCGCCATCCGTCTGCTCGTTGCTTGATGGAACAGCGTAGAAGGAGGCTGCTGAGACGCTTTCTGACTCTCACATCAGCAGGTCTGGAGAACAAACCTGAAGAAGGACATGAATGGAGAGGAACGTAAAAAAGTTTTAGATGTTCACTGGGAGCCTTACAGATTAAAGAAGAAATAGGAAACTACCTGATATTGATTTTGTAATGGCTGATATCGTCCAAATCTCGCCCACTTTGTCACCACCTTATGATAAAGTGCTATGTTAAAGTGTTTACACTTTTTCACTTTTTGGTACAACCAAAAGCTTAAATTTATTTTGTTGAGATTTTGTTTGAAATAAACACAAACTAAAAAAATATATATACATGGTTTCAGTATCTTTTTTTTTCCAAAATGAAGTATGAAAACTGTGGATAGTATTCAACATTATGTTCACAATCAGCGATGGAGGTTGTCTTGAATAGTTTCAGTCCATCACAAAACGCCATACTTAAGTCTTAATGTGAAATTGCAGCCACCAGACAGTCTATTTTCAGACTGTGGTAAGAAACTAAAGAGGAAGGTAGTGTGCATAAATCCAATGTAAACAAAAAAAAAAAAAAGAAAGAAAGAAGAAGAGTAAATGGGTGCATGGTTGAAAGAATTACATAAATAAGAACAACCAGCACTACAACAATATTCAAAGGTTTTAATGAGGGCAAAAGTTCCTGTGAATTGCATAGTATCTGAGTTTGTAAGAAACTGTAAAACATGGAAAACACTTTGTTATACTGGGAGAAAACACAAAAACAGCTTGTCAACAATTTTTTATTTATTTTTTTCATAGACTATGATAGATTTGTAATATAAACTTATGTCTCTAACACAATCTACTCACCTAAAACTAAACTGTAAAGTGAAAGGAAGAGGAAGGATTCTTGGTGGAGTCATGGTACAGGCATGTACTGGTCCCCAATCCATTACATGGCAACAAAGTAGACACACAAGACAAACAACCATGCTCACACTCACACCTAAACGCAATAAAACCAGCCATGTTTGTGGACTATGGGAGGAAAACAAACTGGGCTTGAACCCAGGACTTTCCTTCTGCAAGGCAACAGTGCTATCAGCTCATCAGTGCAGAGTATACAGTCTTTAAATTATTTGCTCAGAAGAATCTGCTGGAGCTGTAGGAAAGCAACGTCAGAGATGCAGCAGATTCTACAGCAGAGGAAGATCTATGTCTGTTTCTGCTGGATCTTTTTCTCTCAGAACTCACATCTCTGTCTCCAGTTTCTTTTAGCCTGGTTTCCATCCCTCACCCCATTTAACTGTGTTAAGCAGGTGTCAGTGAGTGAACAACCTGTTTTAAAGGGATCCATGATTAGTTGAACACGTTGGCCTAAATATGTTGTAATTTTCCTATCAACTAAAAAAATGCTGTTTGTGAAATGTAAAAACTCATAATTACTTCAAAAATTTTTATAATTTTTGTTATATTTTTCAACCATGGAGGTCGCCATTTTTTCATCCGCTGGGTTGATGATGTGACTTGATACATTATGTACTGGAATCTCATTTAAACTTATAAAAACCAAACAGGCCACAGTTTGTTTGTTTTTTACTGTATCATTCTTGCATCTAACATAAATATATTTAATATAAAGTACATCTAAATGTGGATGCCATTAAAGCAATGCTTCATCACTGCTGTGCATTTTCAAAAATAAATAATATCAATAATTTTATAAGGAAAATGTAAAAAATGCAAAAATTATGGAGCTGTACACATTGACTGATGGGTTAAAGAATCATATCTTGGAAAAAGCAATACGAAGGAGAGGAAATGAAAGGTAGCTTGATGGAAGTTGATAAGAGATGCACTCATCAAAAAGGCAACGAGTTCGTTTTTAAAAAGTGAGGTGAGAAGGTTATGCATGTCTGTAACCAAAGTTGAAAGTAGCTAAGTTATAACTTTGTGTGTAATTCTTGATATTATTTGGAACCGTCGTTTGGCCTTTTTATAATATGAAAAATTTTGCCTAACCCTAATCATATATACTTGTTTTTAAACTAATCAAAATGGAATGAATATAAATATGAAGTTCACTACTAACAAAAGAGTGGAGAACAACTCTAAATGTAAAATGAGAGCTTAGTACCATATTCATATCAAGTGGATGCAAATGCTGTGATTTAGTCTTCCACCTTTCCGTAATCTCTAATGTTACAATTTAAAAGCTTTTTAAAGTCCTCACCCAACACGATGCAAATGTCAAACTGATGTCATGGAAATGTTTAAGGTTGTCAGTTTGAATATCTGACTATTTCCGTGTCCAAGCTGCCAAAAATCCCTGGTTACCATGCCAACACAGCCTTTGTTGGTGGTAAACATAAGTTTGAGATACAAGACTTTCAGACTTGTATCTGAGTTTCATAAAATGCACTACATGCAACTTCTTGAGCAAATTATAAACATTTAAAAGTTTTTTTGTAAGTAGCAGAATTTGAGCTAGAAAATTTCTTTTGTCTTAAAAATTAAGTTTAAGTTGACTGCATCCTGTTGGACCTGCAAGTCTGCTTTGAGCTCTCTCTTCAAGAGCAACATACCGGGATCAAGTCCCACTTTATGACAAGCAATATACAGTAAATATGTTGCATTTTTATGGTGGTAATACATAAATATAAGATAAAAATGCATAAGATGATCAAGCAATTCTGATTAACCAAAAGCTATCAACAAATGATGTCTAATCTAATGGAAGATAAAGTTAGGACTCCTTTCTCTGCAAGATGTTTGTGGGGTTTCATGCATATTCACTCTAATTCAAGTCACCTAATGGCCTTTCTATGAGATCAACATCTGGACTTTAACTAGGACAAGACCTTCTATTTCTTGATTCCCAGCCGGCATGGTTTGGGCCATTGTCTAGTTGTAAGATCCAGTTCGTCTTCACCTATACTTTTTTTTAGGTTTCTTCCTTCCACATCTTTGATGGAACAATGTGCAGCACATAGATATTTTATATAAATACTTGTGCATTATTTCTCTTATTGTACCTGCATGCACTTTCTTATCAGCAATTTTATGTTTTGACTGTTTTCCATACAGTACAATGGCTCATTTTAATTTCTTTTGAGACCTCTTATAATCCCGTACCAGACTAGTAATCGTCTCTTTGACTCTCACTATGATGGTCACTCTCACTTCAACAATCAGAAGTTACTATTAGATGCTGAAACAGTGCAAATTAGTCACCATATAAGGGACACAATGTTCATTCCAAGGAGAGGGTCACAATATGGGTTTGTATTATAATTTGTTTCTTAAATAAAATGACACCCACTGAATAATTTGAACTTTGTTATTGTTAAAATGTTTTTATTCTGTTTCATATGTCCAATTATGATAGGAAAAAGGTCAGGCTGCCATAGGGTTTCCTAATCTTCACATGGCTGCGTGTATTCAGCTTATGATTTTTACAATTATACTTTCTAGTTTGGTCACTATGTGTTCTTTGACTGTGCAGTGCACACTTAAAGTCAAAATAAACGTCTTTTCTGGATGCAAAAAATGACAGCTGCAATTATTACGTAAGCGTCAGTCAGAGCAGATTGTTCCTCCAATGTTATCCCTGTGACCGAACTTATCCAGGACAGATCCTGTTACTTCTAACATGGGAGGGGAGGCCTGATGAGAAATGAAAAGCTACATGCAAAGAAGAGCTTTTAATAGTGAAATAGTGTGAGCTCGTCAACAGAAATAAAATTTCAATTTGATAAAAAATAAACGTAAAATAAAGAAATGTAATTTTCTCGGTTGTTTATGGCCTGAACACTATTTGCTTTGTTCATGAAAAGTCTACAAAATAGTTGCATTAATGTAATTAAAAAAGTTACCTTGGCTTGATATTTTTTTCGGTTTCAGTCTCTACGGTCAGCTAATCTGGATTCATGCAAAAAGAAGACCCTGAGAAAGTTAGATAATGCAGGCAAGATGTTGACTGCTTATCACCTCTTCACTAAAACATATTCATTTAACAACCTAATTACTTTTTTTGACATCAGTAAACTCTTTTAAATTAATTAAAGTATTGCTGCACAAACATAATCAGATTTCAAAACCTTCATAAGTTTATATTCAAACACTGACAGATGTGTTTGAGTTTCTGTGGTGTGGATTTTTCCAGCAGAACAAGACAGGAGTTCAGACAAAAATGACAAAGATCCTGAAACATGTAGTCAACTCTATAGTTAATGTAGAGGCTCATGTTACCGTGGGATGCAGTGTAGGAAAGGCATGTAAGCTGCATGGACGTCCCCAGCTAATATTTGCAATGAGCTTAATTGGACTGTGGACTCTGCAACTCATATTAATGTCATAAAACTGTTCTTTGACTAGCTTATTCCAGTCACTTTCAAAACCAGAACCTGTAGCTGAAACCCTAACCACAATTTAACTTGGGAGCCATTAAAACAATTCACATATTGGGAAAACTGAGATGGATTATTAAAAAATACTTAAGCAGTTTTGGAGACACAACAAGCAAAAATGAAAAGACAGTCTTTATATTAATTAACATATCACTTAAACAATATTTCTTCTTAGTATTGTGCAGCTTGTGAATTTCTGGGCCACAGTGGCCACTTGTGCCTGAGGCAAGTGGAAGTTGAGGCATCAGAGAAACCTCTCAGTGAATTCACTTTAAAGTACTCATTCAATTATTAAACTGCAGAGAAGATAATGAAGTATTTAACAGGTAACAGATAACTAATTTATAAGACTGGTTTCGGTTAGCTTTGTAGCTGTTGAAGTTGGCTTAAAAGTAAGCAACACCTACCAGATTATGGTAAGTGATGCTGACCTCTTTAAATAAAAAATATATCTATTTTTTTAGATAGTGTTTGTAATGATTTCAGCGGAAAGCAGGTGTGTTCAAAATACCTGTGTAACCCTTGTTGACATAAACCATGACTTTCTAATAGATGGGCTGTTTCATCGGGCAGCAGAGATTATCCCTGTTGATGGAAACTGATCAGGATGAGCCATATGTTCCCCGTGTTACTCAACCACTTACAGCTGCTCTTTGAATAATACTTTTTTGAAAGTGAAGCTTTCTGTTTCACAAAAGGTCAGTTACATCAGGTCAATTCAGTCGTGATTTAAGATGTTGACATAAAACTGAATTCAGTTTATGTCACCACTGGCATTGTTTGGGAATTTGGACTGGGACATGAAGTTTATTGGGTCTGGTGACTGAAAAAAGATCTACATTTTAATCAACGATTCTCATTTATTAAGAAGTACTGGCTCTGACTACAAAGGTTTTCAAGTCCTACCATACACTCAAACGTGTTTTAAAAAGTAATACAACAGAAGTTGGATATTTTTAATTGGCACAAAGATTTTGAATTTAGGACAGCAACCAAAATGGGTCCTAAAAGTCTTAAAATACATTTTCTCTTTCAAATCCTAAATCTTTTACTCAGCTTCAGTCGTATTCAGAAGAAAAGCTTTTTTTTTTTTTTTTTTTTTTTTTTGTATTTTTATGTTGTTGCTTTTTAAAATAAAACCTTGTTTTTTTGAGAGAGGCCTGTCTCATTACCTATCAGAAAGAAACTTCTTGATTGAATAAAAATATTTTCATCTGAATAACTTTGTTTTATTTCTGCTGCTTTGTTGTGGTTAAAATTAAATTGCAAGAAACTTTAAAGTCACAGGTATCACCTTCTAGGATGGCTCTAAATTAAAGTGTATCCAAAAATGTTTTGAATGGGCATCTATTGGGACTCCCCTAGACGTTCATAGGAACCAGTTCAGTCGTGACGGAGAACTTTATGACTGAACAGATATTTTTTACTGGCAGCATCAAAGTCAGTAACAATGTTGATTTTGGCTGATTCTGAAGTGGCCGAAGCTGATGAATCACATTGGCTCATTCAAAGTTGAGGTCACCTTTTTGCTTTTCTTATCCAAAATTTTTCTTTAAAGTCATGATGATATATGTTTGGACTTCCAAATGATGTGTTTACATTTAAAAGAGAGACATTGATTTGAAGCTTTAATTAGCTAAAAATATGTTTTAATTCTCAGCTCCTTTCATAATTTCTCACTAACTACTTATATTTTATGATATTTTGTTTTCTATAGCTAATCAATATATATATCCATTTTTTAACAACATACTTAAATAGTTGTTCTACTTGTAAACAAATTCAATATTGAAGTTACTAAAATGTCAATATTATGACTTAATAGTCATTTATAATTGACTCATTCATATTTGTGCATATTGTTTAATACTTTTGAAAGTTAAAGGAAAATATTTTAAATGACTAATAAATTTTGTGACAGATAAATATACTTAAATAGCCTGATAAATTCCTACATTAAACTCCCTGTTTGTAAGTCTTCATCATTTCACACAGAGGGTTACAATGCAAAAGTATCCTAAAACACTGACATTTATCTAGCTCGCATCAGTATAAATATATTTACATCGTCAGCTTTATACTGTCTATAAAAAATGGTGAAACAATTTTTATCTTACTAATTCATTTATGTGTTATTTATGCCACTTGTCTTGTTAAGGACTTTGGATTACATTTGCTCTTGAAAATGACTATAGTAAATAAAGTTGAGTTAAGAAGCAATTAGTAATGCAAGCATTTAAATCAAGTTTCTTTTTAAGCCACAAGTTTAGGCTCCAAATAAGTGCAGCTTGCAGCCTCTTTTGAAGACTTTACTGACCCCTTGTCCTGGAAGCACTTACTGCGTCATTCACCTGAGGTCACATACTCTGGGATCCTATTAAAATGCCATCTTGTCGCTGAAAATATGACTTTGTAGTTTTCCAGTAAAGACAAGATAAAGAGAGGCCAGGTGCCAAGTGGAATGAGGGCTTTAGGACTGGGTGGGCATACTAAATCAGCTCCTTAGTGAAATTTATAACACTCACCTTTGTGTGACAGCAACTCCTTAGACCGTTTGTTTCTCTAACAAATTAAATTACTGGAGTCAAAAACAAAGGCGGTCTTTAAAAGGGTAGATTAGAAAACAGATGGTGATGTAGGACATGCAAGAAAAATGTGTTTTATTTACTAAAGGAAGCTGCAATAGACGTCGGAATTGAGGGAAAAGTAACCCATCCGTCTGGCGTACGAATCAGTGAATGCTAACATTTAAACTGTAGCTGGATGTTAAGAGGTAACAAATGACAAAGGAGCCAAGTGAAAGAAAAAGCTTGCATTACCAGTCCACAGGATCCCTGGGGAAAAATTAGAGCCACCAACAAAACTCTCAGATCCTCTGGGGACTTCGTACATACCTCAACTGCGCCTGAAAATGTGTCGCTAATTGTTCTGTCTTCCATCAAGGTAAACCACAATCATGCCTCTTAAAATTGGATATTTGAAAAGCAGAGACGACAAAATCAAAAAAGGACTGAGTCCAGGTAACTAGTTTTTCTTTGGTAAAGGAGCAAAGCAGCTGAAAGAAGGCGGTTCAAATGAAATATGTAAATTACAACAACTGTGGATCAAATTGTATATTTTAACACACACTGATGCAAACAGAGTGGCTGTAGACTTGGCAGAAAGCGGTAGAACGTGCTGACACATGGTGCGTTTTCTCTGAGAAGTGGAACACCCTCCAACCACCTGATCCACGACTACTGACAAGTCCCTTTCAAACGGCCTTTCTTCTCCTGTCTGAGGCAGACAAATTCATCCCTCTTGTCCCCAAACAATCACCTCTTTTCTTTTGCCTGTTGCGCCAATGAAAGGTGGAGGGAGGCTCCAGGAGAGAGGGAGGGAGAATTACATCTGCCTGACAGTGCTACACTGTAGGCACTGGGTTAATGTCCTGTGTGTTAGAGCCCGTGGGACTGGGCGTTTGGGCCCCACTATCTTATAACACAGTTGACAAAGAGCCCAAGGCTCAGCCTTGAGGAAATCTGAGAGGCGGGCTATCTAGGCCGGGACGGGAGGACAGTGGGAAGGAAGGACAAAACATCTCAGGTACTTAGCTCTTTCCTTGCCCCATATATGTCAGTGTTTGCTGGAGCAAAGCAACTTGCATCCTTTGTTCCTGCTTCAAATACCCAGACTCAGTGACAGAACAAAATGCACATGCAGTGCCCTGCAAAAAATATTCAGACTCCATGAATTATTTCACTTTTTCACACCTTATATTTATTTAATGCATATGATAGACCAACACAAAGTATCACCTAAAAGCTGAAAGTCTTTTGGAGAATGTCTCTATTGACATCTAGAAAGTGAAATTTCTCACTCAGTCAGATTTGATGGAGACAATCTGTCGACATGCGTTTTGAAGTCTTACTAGAGATTTTCATTTAAACTTAGGTCTGGACTTTGACTGGGTTATTCTAGTACATGAGATTGCTTTGAGCTACACTAATTGATTGTAGCTCCATCTGCATGTGTCATTATCCTGTTTTTAGCAGCTGCTAACATGAACACACATCAGTAGTGTGTAGAGGGAAGTATAAAATGTTTTGTCTGCTTTCCAGCTCCCTTGTGATAAAACTATTCAAAGATTAAGTCCAGCAATCTGTCTTGTCTCAGGTCACTTAGTACGATGCATCAAATGGGTTTAAAATATGTTAATTGACATTAATAAATTGATAAAACTCATTGCAGTGTTCTGATGTCCTTTCCTTCTAAGAGGTATTCTTTCCAGAAACGTATGAAATTAGCTCAATTTTTTTTTTGCCAATAACTTTGACCACTTTCCTTGACCTGCCTGATAATAAACATTCCCACAGCTTGATGCTGCTGCCACCAAGACTGAGTACTCAGTGTGATCTGGAGTGTTAATTTTTCCTCACACATAGCATTTCACATGTAGGTTCCTTCTTCTCCACATTTGCTGCATCCACATGTGGGAACTACGATTTTCTTATTTCTGCTTGTCCAATATAATTGTCACAAAATTCCCACCCGAACTGTGGATTTCTGCAGCACCTCCAGAGTTTCTATACACCTCTTTGCTACTTCCCTCCCCTTGTTTGGCTGGATAAATGTTTCAGCCTCACTCTGCTTCAGCCTTATCCCGCAACTTTAACTTTTTCTTGTATTTTCATTGGTATTCATGATAAAGTTTGTTCACAAATGTTTTTGGGGGGTTTTCTGATGCAAATTCCAAAACCCATAAAACAAATGCAACAGAGAAATGCTGCAAGCAAAAATAGCACAGCAACCGCATGAAATTGAAGCAAAGGGAAAATGCTGCAAACCACAAAAACAAGTATAAAATGCTGTGAGTTCACAGGACTGGCGGAAATCAGGCCTGGTTGTCTTGGTGACAGTGAACTGTGCTTCCTCAAACATATATGGTTAATATCAGCTAATTTCAGTGACGTGCGGTGAGGTTCGTAGCTGGCGAGGCACTGACTTAATCATAATCAGATTTGCAAATATAGACCCCCCTCCATGTTATTATTTATATAAGGAAATTTCGCGCATGCGGACAACGCTGGATGGCAAAAAGACTATTCTTCTAAATGTGATGCTTAGCCGCGCTGCCGCCAAGGAATAATCCCGTTAACAAACTTGGACATGTAGATATTATTAATTTCGTGTTGTGATCCACAGCAAAGGGAAAACACATTAAAGTACAACTCAAAACCACATCTTTCTCGCTCTCTGTATCAGCGCAGTTACAGTGTGGCTAGCTCCATGGCTAGCTCGCTGTTACTGTCTCTTACTCTGCAGTTGTTGAGTCACAATGTCTGGGATCATCAGCGCCCCCTGCCATGAGGCAATAGAACTGCCTGCCTCACCTCCAATCTGTTCTCTGCCGTTTCTGATCGCTCCTCAGCACAGAAAACACGTTACACACACAGTCAGAGACAAAAAGCACTGCACATTATATACATAAGATAAATTAGATTAGGCTCACCGACTTCGCTCTGAGCATTTGAATGGGAAAATGTGAAGATCCAGCGATTTTTGAAGAAAAAAATAATCAGAATTGAAAAATAGGTACTTTATAGTACAAACTACAAGGTGAAAATAGCAATATAAATAATCTTATCATTATATATTATTTTATCCTGATGACAGGTGAGGCTCTTCCTCCCCTGACTGCAAGTCACTGGCTAATTTATAGTTTATCAAAAAGGGAGTAACTATTTTTCCACAAGTGGACAGAATGCAAAGTGATTTTTTCCAAAAAAGTAATGAAATTATGCATTTACTCACGTTATCTTTGTGATTTAAAGACAAAATTTCAGCATTAAAGAAAACACACATCTATAAACAGCAGCACTGTTTTCTTTGACCCAGTCTTTTGCACATCAAACAAGCAACTTTACTGCAAGTCAGCAAGGCCCTTAGGACCCAATCACTGAGATGAGTTTATGCTGGAGGCTAAGTGTCTTTGCTGTTTATGTTGCCTTTCAGCTGACCTTTAAGTGACCTGCAGAATATACAACAGCTGAGCACAGACGTCCCTGTGGCACTGAAGAAACCAGTGGGGAGAGAACAAGATGAAATCTGAAACATGGTACACCAGGAACACATAACAGAAAGAGGAAGTCATGATGACAGACAAGCAAGGAAAGTGGTTGCACTGAGTTAGAGAACGATACGAGAGTCTTGAAGGATTGCGTCCACCGGTTTATGCGATCAGGTCGTCTGGAGTCTTTAGCACTGGCTGCTCCAGCAGTTCTTATACCACTCAGTCGTTTGAGTCAGATTATGACTCTGATTAACACGATTTGCTCTGCAGTGTGTGTTTCACATGGAAGCTCACTGGTAGCATACAGCAGGAGTCCCTGTTGGCCCTGCTCAGACTAGTGGCTAGCTTCAGTTTCTGGGAGCAACTAATCTGGATTATTGCAGAGAAATGAGAGTTTTTATCTACAGCAGGTAAACTATTGACTGCTGATAATGTTTTAACATAACCTTACTTAAAGAAAGTCAGAGCTTCAGTTTCTATCCGCCTTTGGGAAGGTTTTCTACCCACTTCGGCAACTAATGATTTAAAGTACTCTATATTCCACTTGTATTAACTTGTATTGTTATGATACACAAGACTTGTCACTCATTCTGTGTTGTCCTTGGTCTTGTCTCAGTCTAGACCCCACTGTTGTCCCAAAGCCCAGACTTCTCTCTCTCCAGCCACTTGGGCCAGTTCCTCCAAGGGAATCCCAAGATGTTCCCAGTCCAACCAGGAGACATAGTCGCTCCATCGTGTCCTGGGTCTTCCTGCTGGAACCTTCACCTCACCAGGTATAGCACTATATAATCCCATTTTACCGCCTTTACCTGAAGCAACTTTAATTGGAGACTTCTTGCTGACTTTACCAGTCAGCAAGACTACCAGATCTACCAGTCTAGTGTAGAGGTAGGAGAAGGTTTCAATATTAGTTTTGCCTTTGTATTATTCTCAGAGAGCAAATGTTTCCTCACTGCACACTGATGAAGAAGACCGGCCGAAACCTTTGCTATTAAAGTTGTTTTCTGGGGTTGTGCTCATGCATGGAGGTTTTCGTTTCACCAGCTTTCAGGTCGAACTTGCTGGAAAAGCCACATCTCGGCAAACAGGTAGTTGTTTTGAATTTCCTTTGCTTGTGCACTTGATGATTCCAAATTATTTTCAAAGCCTCATAACCTACAATGACATTCCTTGAGAAGGCCTTAAGCAACTCTTTAGACAAAAGATAATGATGTTATGTTCACATGCGTCTGATGTGTCCCATCTCAATGTCATTTATATAATTTTGCCTGTGAATGAATGTGGTGGTGTCCCAACTTATACCTCACCACACTTTTTCACATTTCACCGAAAAATTTAAAAGGTTTTCATTGTTTATATATTACTTTAATTCATCAGTATTGCTAAAAGTAATATTAAATTTCCACATGTCCAAATAAAAACACATAAAGTTGTAGGCTTCTTCTTAGGAGTATACAGAATAGCACCAATTATTTGACAAACAAATTATTTGCAAAACAATCGTTTATTTGCGGTTGTATTTCATCGAGCATAACTGAGATATTTGAGAGAAAATGCAGCTTCGGAAGCTGACATATCTAGGTAAGATGCTACTTGAAATGCAATAGGTATTTGCAAAGTCATTCATTTTTCTTGACACTGATTAGCTGAACCCTCATAAAAGGAGATGAATAAAACTGTAGTCTTTAAGTTCTGCGGTAGTACTAAGAAGGTTTCCACTCTGCATGTTAATGCATATCAAGATGTTTTTGGTGTTTGAATTAATAAAATAGACAGTAATAAGCATTCTTAGAAAGGATCTTAAGTAGTTGAGAATTTCAGCTATTTCCCCCATGAGTACAAGGAATCCACTAAAATTGACAAAACTAAGTATGTTTCCTGACAGCCAAGAAGTAAAATTGTATTTCTTTTGCTACATTTGGTACATTGCTACCTTAGAATCAACTGTGAAGAAATTATTGACGCACTCTTCCATGATGATAGTTTTAAAGACTTTTTTTGAGACATATTTTAGAACTAAAATGCACATAGAAACAAATCCGTCAGACTGATACTGTAAATCGGTGATGGACGTCAATGTATTTATTTATTCTGCTATTTATTCTTTTCATTTTTGTACATTTTTGTCCATGTGCGTCAGAATCCATTTTCACCCCGAAGACTCGCAGCACTGAACAGGCAGGAAAGATGGTATAGTGAACTTAATCTCTTTATTTGTTAGAGTATAAAGGTTGACCAGTTCAGACAAAGCGCCTCAGCTAAAAATATACTCATAACTGTGATAACAGTATCCATATTATAAATCAGATGATATAGACAAGAGAGGAAACAATAGTGAAAATAAATTATCTGAATAACAATATTAATTACAATAACAATATTTATAGTAAACAGTGTTAACATTAAAGTTCATAAACCTTTATTGTTTCCTCTTGTGGAAAACTGCTTTTAAAATCGTCCATGAGCCAAAAAGCCAGCATTTTTTAAGTGGTAAAAGGATTTTTTTTCTGTCTGGGATGCACCCTCCAGTTTCACACATTTACAATATTCACAGTTACTAGGGAACCTGCTCAGTACATATTGAGCTGTGCCTATGTTCAGGCAGTCAGTGGGAACAAAACTACATGGTGCAAATACACGTTTTATGTGCCTGGATTAAAAAAACGTAACAAAAAATAAGAAGGCCCAATGTTTCTCCAGCAAATTCAGTACCTGTTGATAGAAGAGAAAGAGGCCTTTCCTTTCACAATGTGTGACTGCAATAATCAATCAAGACACATGGTCGATAAAGACACATGTGTTGCACGTCAGCAGGTCTTTACATCCTGTTTTTTACTCAGACTCTTATCCCCTCATATGAAACCATTTCAGGATGCTAAAATCCCGTCTCCTCAGCCCATCGCCGTCACCATGTTGGAGTGGTGCGGGTGTCCGAATGACGGGTGAATAGGGGTGGGCGTGGGGAGCATGTGGTGTCCAGTGTGACTGAAAGGCGGCAAGTGGCCCATGGTCATGTGACCGGCCAGAGAGGTGGCGGTGAAGGAGGAGCTCTTGTCATGCAGACTTTTGGAAAACTCCTCGTAGCTGTCGCTGGCCCGCTTGCTCTTTTTGGACTTGTTGGACATTTTCCGGTTGCGAGTCTGTATTCCCTCCTTTTTCATGGTAAGAGGCCGGTTCACCTGTTGAAACGAGGATAAGAAGAGGAGGTCAGTCATGCCTTTAATTAGAAATTACATAAGAACATTTGTATAAGCATGTGCTTTTATCTGAGTCATATCTAAACAAGCATAATTATCTATCATCAGAGGAAAAGATTCATCTTTAAGACTATAAAAAGATTTCACCCAACAGAATACAAGTATGTTCAAGTTTTTAAATGGCGTTCAGATACGTGCTGGTTACCAATTTCAATGCATAGGAAGTTTTTAAGATGTTAAAGTGCCAGAACAATTAGGGGTTCCCCGGCTGTATAAAGTAAGTCAGTGCTACCCCTCCCCCACCTGTTGCTTTGCACTACCAGTCTGCTGGCTTATTAACTTGAGTGTTTGGACAGGTATAGATGTGGAAGCTGAAGGAACAGCGCCCATCTCTTTTGTTAAAGCAACACTGTAATACTATTGGTCAACTCGTATTATATAAGATAATGATAAAGAATGAGGTTTTTCTGTGAAGTGGTGTGTTTTCCTTCCTAAATGCAGTAAATATATGTTAATGCAGTAAATATATGTTCCTGCAGTCAGTTAATTGTTAATCAACAACAGTCCCACCATTGTTAGTCTCGAGGGAATTACGCCTACCATGGAAACAATAACACAAAGAAGAAAACACCAATGAGAGCAACAGTGTCAGAATAGGAAACCCCTCTTCTCTCTGTTTTTCATTGCTGTCTAAATACTCGATCATCAATGGAGCCGTTCACTTTACGTCCACTCAGCTTCATAATGAGCTGACACCAAGGACACAAAGGAAACTTACGTTATGCAGCTTGTAGTACAGGCCGCAGGCGTTGCACACCGGGTCTCCGTTTGCGTTGCGCCGCCAGAGTGTGGTGGTGGTCGTCTGACAGTTAGCGCAGCAGGTCCCCGCTCGTCTGGCAGCCGACTGCAAATTAATTAAGACTCAGGGTTGATTGGGGCTCAACACCAAAAGCAAAAAAGCAATGAGACTTTGAGAGAACACATTTAATTTTCTATTTCTGTTAAATGTTTTTTTTCTGTTTTGCCAACTTGACCATACTGTTGTTATATACAGAAGTTGCAAAGAAGAAGTAACTTGACATAAATTAACCATATGCTCTTAAATTATCAACTTAATTTGATTGTCAATGAATACATTTTGACTGTACGTTACAGAATCTGAACCTGTCTGTGTGGTATAATTGTTATTAGTGAGCATGAACTAAATTCCTTTATTTATGCCTATTTTCATGTTAGTGGAATTGAATTGGATCTGTGTGTGAAACATGAAACAGTAACCTTTATAAATCATTAGTTTCATGCAAAAGAAGACAAAGGCACTGCTCATATTTAGCTACATTGAATTTTGTCTTTACAATGTGAGAAGGGTTTTTTTGGTATGTATTGAATAATATTAGCAAGAGAAATTGTTTACATTTTGATAAGTCATGTTAGTTTGCAAATACAATAATCAAGAATGAATAGATTTGAATGAAATGTACTATTTTACTTAGATCAGAAGTCAAACCTAAACAATGGGATAAAAAATATAACTGACTTTGACTCAGCGAACTATTAGCTACTCTCATTTGTTAGTTTTGGTTTATATCATGATATATTATAATGACTTCTGATATGAATCAATATAAGAGCTTAATAAAAGCTAAGGACTATTACCTGACTTGTAGTTGAGAAGATTTATGTGCTTTGAAGCAAGAAACTAAGCTCATCTTGTTTTAGCTACAGTGCTAATGCTAAAGTCAAACTTGCTAGCTAACTGAGCTTTTTCTTGAGTCTGAGGAACTCATTGCAAATATACAATGGCGGTTCTATGCCATATTTAGCAGCGGGATCCAGGAAGGGCACACTGTCTTGTTCATGGATGTACAGGACGAAAAAACAGATCAATATTTCATTGTTTAATATAATAAATGAGGCACAGAGCCAAAGAGCAACTCATGAATCCAGAGCTGCAGTCTGCAGACTCCTGACCTAACAGATGAAAACTGTGATCCTGTCTCAATATGGCTGAAGCTAAAAATACAACAACATCATTTTTAATTCATTGTTGAAGTAAAACTCTGAAGGTAAAAACTTAATTGGTCAAAGAGACTAATTATATATTGTTTCTGTGCCAGTGCATAAAATAAGAAACTTATTTAGTATTATTTCTTCCATACAGGGGCCACAAAATGGGCCAGAACCAGTTCTACTGGGGCACTGGCCGCTGTTGGCCCGTGTCTAGAACAAACCATGCATACACTGCACACCGTATCTAAGGTTTACATTAATTAGGTATGCATCCTAACTTACATAGTCGATTAAAAAAGTTTAACATTTTAGAGGTTATTCGCAAATTCTTATTTTTTGTCTCTTTAACATCACCGAACAATTACAATCTGATTGAATAACACTGTTGGAATTTAGCTAATTTTTTAAAGTATTTTTAGCTGTTTAACTTAAAACCATGTTCAGAAGTATTGATTAGAATCTATCAATCAAATGAATGCACTTTGTTATTTTTTTTTTATTAATTAAATCCAATAGATTGTTTATAACTGTAGCAGCAGCTTTACAAATCTAGTCTTGTTTATTTTGAGGTCACAATAATTTGACTCCTGATTTACATTATGTTAGAAGATGTAAACATAAAATCTGTTTGTTGTGGTTGCGTAATGTTTTTGTTGTTGCTTTTTTTTACATAGTATAATTAAACGATGCCCTCTGACACATATGTCATCTTCCAAAAATGCCCTGCTGCGCCTATATTTTCTTAACTCCCTGCGATGCTCTGTCTCTGTGGTGGACGGAAAGCTTGACCACTAAAAAACTGAGGTGTAGCCCTGTAGTTAGGAGGCCAGAGGAGGAAGCCGTGCAGCTTTATCTGGAGCGGTCAGACATCCGGATAGGAAACAACTGGAAGGCTGCTGCTACTGCCGCCGCTGAGCGAAAGGCACAGTGCGGCACTGCGACCCCGGGCCGAGCTGCATACGGAAGACAGAGCTGATATACGACTGTCTCTGCATGTATGGGCCGAGCCCGAGACGGGGAGAGGAGGGGGGAAAGGTCGTACACTTTGCATGAAACAGGCAGTTGTTTTTCTACTGCTTTTATTTTTAAAGGGATCAGTTCATATGCGTAAGCAAACACTCCTTAACGCAGGTGAATGAGACCTCTTTACTGTTTATCATCTTATTCAAACCACTGGGTTTTTTCATGCTGTAATTTTTTTATGGATTTTATCTGAGGTTGCAACATTGCTGATTTAAATTTTTTTTCCATGTAAAAACAAAGAGAACGAACTGCTGATCTTAAACATTTTGGTAAATTTAAAAAAAAAAAATATATATATATATATATATATATATATATATATATTTTAGCATTTTCCATCCCAGTATAAATAGGTTGCATCACTACTAATCTGATAGATTCAAAACTGAATAATAAATTGACATTCATCCTTGCAGACCTTTTTTTGGGTTAAAATCTGAAGATTTTTTTTTTTTTACTTTGTATCAGTTTTTCATGCAGGTAAGCTTACACATATAGAAGGCACATTTCTTGATTTCATATTATTGTGAAATGGACACAAATATGGATGAAAAAATTATTAATTTTCTATTCTACCTGGTAATGTTGTTTTCTGTTCCTTCTTGTTGTTTTCTATTTTACTTATCCTCTTCAGTTCTGTTTGATTATTATCACATTCTAAGATGTTTGCTTATTCCCATCACCAAAGCTGATATTTAAGGACAGCACATGATCTCTGATTCTGATTTCAAATGCAGCTGAAAATCTTTTAAAATGTTTCCTGAGACAAACAAACTTGTGTTCAGCTTTGTGGGACTGATTCCCATTGCATTAACTATGACTTTTAAAAGATCATCATCTGGAATGTAGGATGACATTTTACAATCTCCAAAACAGTTAATATCACCGTGTGTGAAGTAATAGTAAAATAATAATATTTCACCCATGCCTTTGTTACTGGGAGCAGAGCAGCACTCTCCTTTCAACATGTCAACCAATGTTACATTTTTAGTTCCAGGTTTAAGAAGAACACAGCAGAATTAAGTGTTTTGTTTGAACCGGAGTCCATCTGGCCTGCTATCAATGACAGTATCAGAGGTGGCTGTAATAATGATAACACCAACAACACAGATGGCCTCTCTCTGCTTGCTGCCTGAGCCAAAGGAGCAATAGGTGAGCGAGAAACACAATTCCTGGAAACTGATTGGGAAAATATAACTTTCCAGGAATTGTTCCCTCTCCCCTCACCCTTCACCTTACACACTCTTTATGTACTCCCTCTCGCAAAACACGCACACACAGCGACGTTGGCTTCTGTACAGAGAGGGTGGAGGACTCACCAGCCTGCGTTTGGGTTTGATGAGCGGTCTGTTCTGGCCGTTCATCTTGTGGTACAAGCCGCAAGCGTTGCACAGATAGTGTCCGGTGCTGTCCCGTCTCCACAGGGGCGTGGAGGTGGCTCCGCAGTTTACACACTCACGGCCCTCTGACAAGGAACATGCATGCATGCACAGGTCAGTTTATCAAGAAGAAGTTACGTTATTAAGTCAAATAGGTGGTTTTTATTTTTTTTGTAAACACAAGGTTCTTCAGTTTTATTTAGCTCCAGCAACAATAGAGTTGTGTGTTAAAATCTCAACAGAGAAGCAGAGCACTCGTAAGTTTTTTTAAATATATAATTTATGTTTGAAAATGATCAAGGAAATTACAGCAGTTGTTTCAAAATTACCCCTGATGCTACACAAATCAAACACACTGGAAATAATTAAGTTCAGCATCATAACAGAAACTTTTGTATAAGCAGGAAATCAGCATCTTTCTATTAAAGCTGAATAACTTGATGTTGAATAAGTTTCCGGGTGTATAATTACGCTGCATATGAACCAGGATCATGCTTGAATCTCTGGTCTGTAATCAAATAAGAGCGAGTCAGGACAGTGTCTCTGAACAATCAGGACAGCATCTTATGTAACAGAGAAGTGACTCCCAGTCTAAATATCGGGTTTGTAGCTCCCACTCTTCTCAGCTCCGAATGTGGATTTTCCTTTCACACCAGATCCAGTTCTCTGTAACCTGCTGCTGCTGCAGCTGCAGTCATAATTACACAGTCACAGTTAACTAAGGAGGGTTTTACAAGTCACTCTCCTCTGTCCTACAAGTACAAGCTACTCACTAATTCTGTAGTTTGCAAGGAAAATGTTTTGTATTTTTAAAATGATTGTGAATTTTAGGTTTTAACTATTCATTGTTGAGGAATACGCTTTAAGTTTCTTTTATTTTCATCACGAAATTATGATAGAAATTCGTCAAAAAAAAAAAATATAGGTTATTAATTAATATCCTGACACCCAATTGATGGACGATTTTTATTTTTTTGTGTGTGTTTTTTTTTCTATTTTTAGTTTTAGAAAACTGCATTTTCGCTTGCATTTAAATCATTAATCATTTCATACATTTAACAGAGCGGTCAGTTTTTAACATTTTCCGACCTGCTGATGCTGATCTCGTCCCTCCGTCATTTCGTGCCTTAACAGATCTGGACGTTTCGTACCCGAAATTAATTTCGGGATGCTTCATACTCGCGTGAACGATTAAAATGAAAGTAATTTTCTACAAACTATTCGTAAGGTACTCTAGAGAGTTGCGATCATATTACAGTAGTAAATGATATTCATGAGCTGCTCACTTTGTTTTTGTTTGATCCGGAGCTGAAATTTTGCATATTTCAAAAACGAGTTAAATTACTTACATAGAGCTGAATTAAAACCGCAATAAACAATTATATTCAATCATACTTGAGATCTGGGCACTTTTTCTGAAATAAATTCTAATAATAAAATAAAAATAAGTAATCTAACAGGGTTAGATACACAGTAAAGAAGCACAAAATGGGAACGCGCTTGAAATGGCGAACGGGCTAATTGGCCGGGACCCTTAATACCAACCATGGTTTATATATGCTCATTATAATATAAATTTAAAAACAGAGTTAATCTGGTTCTCTTTATTATCTGATTAAACTTTAAAGGATCCCAACCTGCAGACTCGCCATAAAATCATCACGAAATCTACAGGCAGCCTTTTCTACACATGCAGGCTCTTTTTTTTCCTATTTCTTTCCTTTTTTTTTTTTTTTTTTTCTTTCTTTCTAAGAGTTAATACCCTTGAATTTATTTTGGGTTTTGGACTGATGTTTGCTCACCGGTGCAGGAGCGCGCCTTGCTCTTGTTCTTGTGGGTGAAGCCGGGCGAGGAGCCCAGCAGGCTGCCGGGGTGGAACAGACTGCCGCCGTAGTCGTGGGCCGCTGGGAGAGAGTAGGGGGCGTACGTCGGTATGGGATGGTGCGTGGAGGGCGTCTGGGCGCTCATTGAGGCCAGGCTGCTTCGGAGCGGACTCGAGTCCTCCATCTTCATGCTGTCCGGTAAAGACAATTGGTATTTGATAGATTCCTTCTCGTCCATCCGGACCGCGGCGGCGGAGGAAGGGGAGACGGCCCCCGGGTCTGGGGAGACGTCTTTCGGGGGAGTAGGGGGGAAGGTGTACAGGTGGGAGTTGGTTTGGGGCGGCGACGTCAAAGAAGACGCGGTGGCCGCGTTTGAGTTGCTGCTGCACGGGTAGACGGCGGAGAGGGCGCCGGGGGAAGCGGAGCCCGGGTGGTGCAGGCTGGGCTTGCTGAACGGACTCACGGCCCAGGCGTTGTGGTGGTGGGCCGACAGGGCTGCTTTCCCTCCGTCCAGCCATGAGATCCCCGGGCTGTGGAGGAGATGAGGCCGGCAGACCTGAGTCCCCGTCAGACGAGCTGGGAAACAAAAGCAGAAGTTTATTATAAGGAAGATGAAATGATTATGTTGGTTGGAGGGAGTTTGGATGCGAGGAGACTTGTTGATTCAGAGGGTTCATTCTCCTTATTTACATGCGCATAAATATATAATGTAACCAAGGTTACTCAAGTAAAATAAAACGTGCAAGCCAAAAGAAGTAATTAAATGGCACATACGTTCAGTTAGTTTGCAATAAAATTGCACAAATAAAAATTATATAGGCTAAACAAGCTAAACTTTATCTTAATAAGAATTTAAATGCAAGAAAAAAAAAACGTTATTACAGTGTGAACTTTGTAAGAAGACCTATTTGTATTTTATTCAAATTACCGTGCGCTTGGCTGTAGGACACCCTGGCCCTGGCAGTGTTTGGGTAGTAAGGGTTTCCCTGCGAGTCCAGGTGATTAAAGAAAACGTCCACCTCGTCTGGAGGGAGCAGCTGTGTGGTGGGCTCCATGTAGCTGTGACCCAGGCCGGGGTGGTGAGAGTCCGGGTGTTGTCCGTTCAGCATGGCTGCGTGGGGATGCATCCAGCGGGGCTGATCGGCCGCTACATCCATCTCTCTCTCTTTCTCTGTGGAGGTTCCCCGAAGCGCCTTTTCTTATTATTAATCAAGAGAATTAATATCCAGGGAGATTCTTGAAAACAGCGTCCTTTTAAGAGCTCTTGACAGTGTCCATGGGCTGCTTAAGACGACTGAGGTTCTGGCTTAAATTCCTCTCTTGGGCATGGAGAAGCTTTACATTCAAAACCTGCAAGAAGCGAACATGTAGTTAACACTTTAAAGTTGCGCTTTGCGATGTTTGCATGCTTCTTGGTGCAAGTGGTGCCGTTTTAAAAAATCTGAATGGATGCATATTAGAATCTCATCACTTACATCGGTGTGCACTGTTACTTTAAGCACTCAGCAGGCGGCCTTGCTCAACGTGACAGTAACATAAACATGCCTTACCTATTTAGGCTGGTGTTGTTGACCTCTTTGGAGAAAAGGCTCCCCGTCTCCGCGTCGCGCTGCAGGTCGTCTATTAGTCAGTGTTTGTCAGAGTAAACTGCGTCCGCAGGGACTAAAACCAACGCGCATAACTGCGGCTGACAGCGCGGGGCCAGCCTAGTTAAGGAGTCAAGGGCGGAGTCTAAATTGGCTGGGACCCAGCCAATTGAAGTCTGCCTCCATACAAAACCTCAGAGGCAAAATCTCTGGCCAGAAAATCACGGAGATATATTTCTATCATATTCATGAATGCACGTTGTCTGACTGCCGGACTTTGCGCAATTTAATAAATAACAGCAGAAATCCATTTCCAAAAGAAAACTTAAAATTTTTTTTTCATGCAACAAATTGACCTAAAGTATTAGTATCTGGGCGATGTAAACAGTAGAAGAATAGGTCAGCTACTAAAACGGTCATGTCAATGATAATCCACTGATGTTATTGTTGTTATTATTATTATTATTATTATTATTATTATTATTATTATTATTATTATTATTATTATTATTATTATTATTATTATTATCAACAAAATGCACAGGAAAACCACTTCTGCTTTGCCTGCATCTCGTTTCATGAGAGCAGAAGTCATGGCTACAGGAAACCAACCCCAGGCCATCACACTACCACCTCCATGCCTGATTGTAGACATTTTCTTTTTTTTTTTTTCTTTTTTTTTTTAAATTTGAAATGTTAGTTTTACACCTGACCCAATGGGATCCACACTTTCAAATATGTGATTAGTCGAAAGTCTTGGAGATCATCGTGTTTTTTAAAGCAATGGTAAACTGACTTTTGCTGGAGTTTGCGGGATTTAGCCAAAAAGCTCCATAATGGATCAATTTTTTCCCCCAGTCTCTCTCTCTCTCTCTCTCTCTCTCTCTCTCTCTCTCTCTCTCTCTCTCTCTCTCTCTCTGTGTGTGTGTTTCTCTGTCTCTGTCTGTCTCGTGCATGATTGACAGACAATAATTGTAGAGGGAGCGCGTGCAGTCCCGACTGGCCGACGCAGCCGCCTGCTTGACGCCATCTCCTGACGTCACTGCATTTTAGAAGAAAAAAATAAATAAATAAAGATACAGCAGGACATGAACTTTCTCCCGCAAAAAGAGAACTGGAAGACCGAGCCGAGTGTTGAGCTCCACAGGGTGGGGGTCTGCTTGGTGGTCTTCTGCAGTCCGAGCGGAGGAACCTGAGGAAGAGACACTGATATTTAGAAGCATTTATAATGCACAACAAACCCTGAATAACACACCTTAGACAAATATTAGGTTAGATTCGTTTCAATTCGATCAATTTGGTTGTATTAGAAATGTTAAATTAGTTTATCTTTTCATTTTACCAACATGTTTCTTGTGACTGAAGTGGCCTAATATCAACGACATGATTAATTATCTATCTATCTATCTATCTATCTATCTATCTATCTATCTATCTATCTATCTATCTATCTATCTATCTATCTATCTATCGTGCTTATTTTAATGTAGTTTTATTATATCTTAACTTGTTTCACAATCTTTGGGCTTAATTTCATTTATATGTTTATTTCAGCGTCAATAGCTTGGCAATCTTCGTTTTACCAAGTTTGAAAATTCCCTTTCTTTTCTTTTCCTGTAGATAAAGCCTGTTTAGAGGAAACCCACCAAACAGACTGAGAAAAAGCCGAGCAGGGAGCCTGTATTAGAGCTCATCAGCATGATAATGTAGGAAGCAGACGCATGCTTGGACTGTGATCCCCTCCTTTCTTGATCTGGTGTGGGCGATAAAAATCCTTATCAGCGGAGAACATCCACTTGCATCTTTTTTTTTCTTTCTTTCTTTCTTTCTTTTTTAAAAGAAAAGAATTTCACATTAATTCAATCCACGCCTTTATTTACGCGTCGTTTTTCCTTCACGTGAGTCGAAAAACAAAATAGGCCTATACTAGATTAAAAATATAAATTGTTACAAATGTATTATTATTATTATTATTATTATTATTATTATTATTATTATTATTATTATTATTTAATAAGAATATCAACACTTTGCTGTATTTAAACATTTAGTATCAAGTTATAATTATGTTATAGTCTAATATATTTATTCTGCTGAATAAATCTGTGCTGTTGGAATATCACAGAAAGAGAAATCCATGGCTGCTCTCCTCGGATCGCACTGATTATAGCCTATCCCGGGGTAATTTTTCATCGGTGCCGCCTAATCTTTGTTCTTTGTGAAGATAATAAATAGCCCAATCGTTATCAGCGAGCTGCTGGAGGTGTCGGGGAGAAAAGGAGCTGATCGGCCCGGGCAATGGGCTCCAAAGTGCCGCGGAATAAATGACATTTCTTATCTCTCGCTCCCAGATTATCGCCGTCTTTTCAAACTCGCAACAACAAATACAGCTAATGCTGCGAATGCATCACTTACTGGACCAGATCTGCGAGCTTGATTGATAGATGGGCAGATAGAGGAGGAGGAGGAGGAGGAGGAGGAGGAGGAGGAGGAGGAGGAGGAGGAGGAGGAGGAG
>CAEFZX010010961.1:0-42395 GCA_903066825.1 Alfaro cultratus
TTCTCTGCTTCATATCAGTGTCAGGTGAATGCAGTCAGACAGCAGAGAGGCAGAGGAAGCTGCCATCAGCTGCTGCACTTCTACTATCAGTCCACTAGATGGAGACATGGAGCAACATTTACATTCACTGATCCAACCTGAACAAGTCTTTTAGTTCACAATTGTTAATTTCTACAAGTGGATTATTCGCTCCATTAAATAATAATCTGACTGAATCAAACCCATTTTAATAATAATTTATTTTGAAAGGAAGCAATAGGAAACTGTTTAGTACCAGGAAATAAAAATAAGAATCAGTTCGGAGAAGAAAACAGTGAAACATCAGCTGTTCATCATGTTGTTTGATTCCAGTTCATCAATAATCTAATAATCCTGTAGATTAGCCTTCAAACAGCAGAGATATTAAAGTCTGAGTCGAAATCAGAAGTGAAACTTTTCTACAAACATCAGAGGTTAGAAACAATCAGGAAAAAGTTAAAGTGATGAAAAAATTCAAGAAATAAAAAAAATCAAACTTACAGTTTGTTCAAACGATCCAAAGAATTAAAGATGAAAATTTAAGCGACAGACTGAGACCCAACAAACGGACTGAAGCCACATCTAAATAAGTAAAACCGAAAGTTAATATGAAGGATGTTGCCAAACTGATGACGTCACAGTCCACGTGGCTTGTAGTTTTTTCCTTCAGATCAACAGAACCAGGAAGTAGAAGCTCTGAGGCGAAATCAGAGGCAGGTTGATAATTTATTTTATTTTATTTTTATTTTTTTTACTTTATTTCAAACAAATAACATGAACAGATGTAAACTTAAAGACAAATATTAAAATATTATAATAAAAACAAATAAAGAATAATTACAGATATTGAGGGTGTTGATGTTAAAGTCTAGAAAGACAAAAGTTAAATAAATATACATTGGTAAAATAAAATGATGTGTACTTTTTCAGTTAGGTTTTCATAAAGTGTCAAACATATATTCAAATACATATGAAGAAGGTTTTATCATAACAAAATGAACAATAAAGGCAAAAAAAGAAAAGGAAAAAATAACAGAGAGATCTGCTTATGAGATGAAGTTACATTTTTGGAGAAGAGTTAAAGTTTTTACCAGGCGTGTTGATAAATCTTCATGAGGAAGGAGAGAAGTTCTGATAAAATGAGGGTGTACTTTCTTTTGATCATGACTGTAGTGATGATTGATAGTAACAAAACATGAAGAACAGTATTTTAGTTTATTCATCATGTCATAGAGAAAATGTGAAAATGCATTTTTCAAACTAATATTTTCACCATGTCATCCATACATTCATTGTAAACTAAATATTTAATTCACAAGCTAAATATTTACTTTGAAAACAAAATTTTTGGAAATAAAATTTTAGCTAAATATTTAGCTTCAAAATGAATATTTATTTTGCAAACAAAAAAGTTATTTTCCAAACTAAATATTTAATTATCAAATTCAGTATTTATTTTCAAAACTGCATATTTAATTTTTTATTTTTCATGTCTAGTTGTTCAGTCAGACGCTCCATCATAACATAACATAATAACAGAAAAATCTGTTATTAAACAATTCTTAAAAATGTATGTCTTTTTTTTCCAGTCAACAAAGAAGGAACTATCTTATTTTACTCATGCTTCTGTGTTTGGTGTGAACTGATTCATTTTATAGTTGGGTCTTCAACTTTAAAGGACAGAACTACAGGCAACAAAGAGGTTGGACAAAGAATTATAAAATTACACAAAATTAATCCAGTTTCAATTTTAACATAAAGATAAATTTTGCTGCTTTAATATTCAACATTCTGTTCAGCTGCTGAAGGAAGTCTGTTTCTCTTTCGCGCTTCCACCCAGTGGGACACTTTGAAGAGACAATGGACCAATATATAAACTGAAACATGAATATTTACCTCATCATTAGCAGATTTCTATCTATCACAAATAAAACCGTAACAATCTGTGTCCTTACAGAGTTTTGTTGGAAGCTTTAACTACTGGCAGCAGATTCTCACCTTCACCGGTAGGAGGCGGAAGTGCTGCTTGAAGTCGCTGCTGAATACAAGAGGAGAAGAAGAAGAAGCAGTAGCTTTATTATCAGACGGAGCTGAAGAGTCAAGTTGTCTCCTTCTTTCTCACTCCGAGGTCAGTTTGTCTGTTTTTCACACATTAATGTCGGATTTTATCTCTATTTTTAATTTCCTTATAGTTTTACAAAATTATTGATAACTTTATCTCATTTCCGGTCTCACTTTGGAGGTATTTTATTAGCTATATGCTAATATGTAGACAGAGTTGACCTACTTATAAACGGTGAAAGAAAGTTTATTTTATGTAAACAGACGTTTATTATTATACTAAAGTGGCTGGTTTTAAATTTTACTGTTTTATTTTGTACCCATCTAATGGCGCGTTGTGTTTATGGGAATCATGAGTTTAGATTAAAACAGTTTTTATTGCTTTCTGTTCGATATTTTACTTTTATCTCAATGTAGTTAACACGTTATGATGCTTTTATCTACTGGTGATAAAGTTAATCTCACTGACCTAAAACTTATGCCTTTAACTAGTTTTATGAAGAAATTATCCTAAAATTTCATCCAGTTGGTTATAAAAAAAATATGTTGTAATATTCCTCCTTTTTAAATTAAAGCATTTTTGTTTGTGTATCTTCAATAATTTTATGTTTTTCTTCTTTTCTTACCAAAGTCAAAAGGAAATTAACTAAAAAATTGAAAATATTTAGTTTTTCTTAAAGCTTCTTTTGACAAAACTATATTCTAATGTGTAATAATTTAATAACAATCAGGTTTTCAACATATTAAGTAGGTTATGATGAAAAACATTTCAGAGCTGATGTGACCTCAGGCTTATTATTCTTTCTCGTTCCTCTGGGTTTCCTCTCTCTGGTTCTTTCATGCATGCTTGCCCAGTTTTCCCAGTGAGTGGGCAGCAAAAACTCACTTCCACTCACTTCCTGCTTGAAGCTCGGCTGATCCAGCTTTGCATTATGGGTAGAAAAATGGATCTAAATGTAGTTTTTATCCTCTTCTTCTTCTGTTTTGTTTGCTGGTAGTTTTGACGATGCAGACGCCGGCCCAGTCGGTCCTCCACAGCGGGTATTTCCACCCGACGCTGCGCTACTGGCAGAGCTGCGCCGCTGACCTCAGACCAGACAACCTCATCTATCCCATCTTCATCACGTCGGTGGAACTGCTCCTCGTTTTCTGAAACAAACCAGGTTCATCCTGCTGTTTGAAGAGTTTGACGTTCTGTTTGCTTCTCCTGCAGAGACAGTCCGGACGCGGTGGAGCCGATCGGGAGCCTGCCGGGTCAGGCCAGGTGAGTCTCACCTGGGAGTTTGGCCCCAGAGGAAAGCCAGGGGCCGAGCTGTCAGGGGCCGAGCTGTCAGGGGCCGATGTGGGTGTTGTCGTTAGATAAACGCTGCTGGGAGGGAAGAGTGAGAATCTGGACTGAGATAAGCAGAGAGGCGGTTAGACGGCCGACCAGCTGATCTCAGATCAGTACTGAGAGGTTAAAAACTATTTTATTTAAAACGGAGGATGTTCTCTACAGTAAATGGGTTTATTTCTGATTGCATGTTTTAATTTAGCTTTTTTCAGATATGTTTTAATAAATTTTATTAATTTATTGAGATTTATTTTTTAGTTTATTCAGCTGTTTTTTAGATTTGTTTACATTATTTTATACATTTAATTTTTTTTCTGTTTTATTCAGCTTTTTAAATTACAATTCTCATAAATTTTTTACTTGTTTCATTTGTTTTATTTTTGACTAAGAAAAATAAAATGCGTTTTATTTTTTTAGTTTTTATTTATTGATTAACTAATTGTATTTAATATATCATGCAATGTTTTAGTTTTATAAATTTTGATTTATCTGTTAATTTAAAAATCTATAGTTTATTTTATTTATTGATGATTGATTTTACTTTTAAAAGTATTTTTAGTAGTTAATTTTATATTTTACACATTTATTTTTTAGTGTTTTTTAAGTATTATTTTTGCGTTTTATTAAGTAATCGAGTAATATATATTTCATTTAATATATAATATATAACGATATAAAACTATTTTAATTTATTAATATTTTTGTTGTTTAGTTCTGTGTAACATTTAATATATCTCAGAATTTTCAGTTGTTTTATTTTTTATTTAAAGTTTTTAAAATGTTTTCTTTTAGTGATTTTATTAATTTTTTTTATCTTTTAACTCTACTTCATATTTTTAAGTTATTTTATTATGTGAAATTATTTAAAAAAGTTCTGAGAATTTTACATTTCATAGTTTTATTATATTTAATCTTTAATTAAACCCTTAGTAATTTGCTAACTGTATTTATGACTTGAGTAATAACATAAACGTTTGTTCTGCAGGTATGGGGTGAACAAGGTGGAGGAATTGCTGCGGCCGCTTGTTCAAAACGGTTTGAAGTGCGTCCTCATTTTTGGCGTCCCGGCAAAAATAGCAAAGGTTAGTCAAAGTAAATATGAAAAAAACATTAATATGTACCTGTCCAGGGTGAACCCGCCTCTCGCCCAGAACGTAGCTGGAGAGGCACCAGCACCTCCAGACCCCATTAGGGACAAGGATGCACAGAAGATGGATGGATGGATGGATGGATGGATGGATGGATGGATGGATGGATGGATGGATGGACATTAATATGTGAATCAGTGAAGTCTGTATAATCACCAGTCTGGTTCCATGTTCTGGTTCCTCCAGGATGAACGCGGTTCTGGCGCCGACTCGGACGATACGCCCGCCGTTCTGGCCATTAAAAAGATCCGCAGTTTGTTCCCGGAGCTGCTGGTGGCGTGCGACGTCTGTCTGTGTCCCTACACCTCCCATGGACACTGCGGTCAGCGTCCACTTCCTGCTGCGTGCTGACAGACAATCTGCTTCCTGTCTGACTTCTTCTTCTTCTTCTCAGGCATCCTGAACGAGGACGGCTCCCTGAACAACGACGCCAGTTGCCTGCGGCTCGCCGAAGTGGCTCTTTCTTACGCTCAGGCCGGTAAAGAGAAACTTCTGACCCAACATGTCTGAACCGAATCTGAACCGGAGTCGTTTTAACCGGAGCTGAACTTCCTGTGCAGGCTGCCACATCATCGCTCCGTCTGACATGATGGACGGACGGATCAGAGCCATCAAACATTCTCTGCTGTCCAACGGTTTGGGGAACAAGGTGAAGCTCAGCAGCAGGAACATTTAGTAGAAACACTAAGATTAGTTTATTTTGCTCCATGTTTCTGTTTCCAGGTCACAGTGCTGAGCTACAGCGCAAAGTTTGCTTCCTGTTACTACGGTCCGTTCAGGTAAATTTAGCCACCGCATCAGAACCACTTATCCTCTTTTTTTCATTTTTGTTTTTCTTCTCATTTTTTTTCTTATTTTAAAAAGAGAAAACAGGACATGAATTTATTTTTCCTCTTTTGTTTTTCCCCTTCTTTCTCTTCTTTTTTCCATTTTTTCCTTTTAAAGGGGAAAAACAACAGCATGGAGCTTTTTTCTATTCTTTTCCTGTTTTGTTTTAATTTTTTCACGACACATGGAGTTCTTTTTATATTTCCTTCTTTTTTCTTCTGTCTGCTTTTTCTTCTCTTTTTGTTTTTTATTTTCTCCTTTTAGAAGGAAAAAAGAAATAAAACCATGGAGTTCTTTTATTTTATCTTTTTTTCTCTTTTCCGTCCACATTTTTCTTTGTCTTTCTTTTCCTTGTATTTCTTCATCCAGCTAATTGTTCTTTCCTGGCGTTTCTAATTCTGCCTCTTGTTTTGTGTTCTGTAGGGACGCGGCCCAGTCAAAGCCCGCGTTTGGAGACCGGCGCTGCTACCAGCTTCCAGCCGGAGCGAGAGGCCTGGCGCTGCGAGCCGTGGTGGGTTTTCCAGTCCGGTTCTGTTTGAACACAGCCGGTGACCTCTGGCTGACCTCTGGTTGACCTCTGGCTGACCTCTGGCTTTGTGCTCAACAGGAGCGAGACGTGAGGGAAGGAGCCGACATGCTGATGGTGAAACCGGGCCTGCCGTACCTGGACATCCTGAGGGAAGTGAAGGACAAGGTGAGCAGACAAGCTTCTCAACATTTTTGTGTATTTTATTTTTTATGTATTTAGCCATTAATCCCTCCATCTGTTTATCAATTCACCTGTTCATCCATATTTATCCATCTGTTTTCATCTATCCTTTTTCAATATTCCTGACACATCTGTGTTTTTCTGGATCTTTCCTGCAGTTCCCCTCCCATCCTCTGGCGGTGTATAACGTGTCGGGGGAGTTTGCCATGCTGTGGCACGGAGCGAAGGCCGGAGCGTTCGACCTGCGGGCCGCTGTGATGGAGGCCATGACGGCGTTCCGCAGGGCAGGTGAGGTGGAAGAACCCACCTGCTGACACACTGAGGGTTTCATTTAGAGGATCTGGTTCAAAGAAAAGGAAACTTTTACACAGTCAGTGGTTTATAGAACCACCAGTCCGGTACACTGGCAGGCCTTTGGGTTTCTACCAGCTCTAGAGACTGAAATGCGTCTACAATCCTTAAGGTTCTAGATTTGTCTCAACACCCTTTGTTATATAGGTGCATCTCCTAAGGTTCTTTTGGGTCTAGGTGCGTCTCCTAAGGTTCTTTTGGGTCTAGGTGTGTCTCCTAAGGTTCTTTTGGGTCTAGGTGCATCTCCTAAGGTTCTTTTGGGTCTAGGTGCGTCTCCTAAGGTTCTTTTGGGGTCTAGGTGCGTCTCCTAAGGTTCTTTTGGGTCTAGGTGCATCTCCTTAATCTTTTGAGTTGAGCTGTTGGCATCCCCTGCAGGCGCTGACATCATCATCACCTACTACACACCTGAGCTGCTCACCTGGCTGAAGGAGTGAGGGAGTCGCTCTGACTGAGGGAAACGTTGTAAAACTGGAACCAACTCATTCCTGGACCGTCTGATCTCCAGACTGGGCTGCAGCTCTGCTTCCTGCCTCGGATCCTGGAAACTAGTTTCTGTTTTTAGCTGCTGAAGCCATGATGTACTGAGAATGTAGAAACATATTTTTATTTTTTAGCCTGGCGTGTCGCTGCTGCATTAAACTAGATCATGAATCAGATAATTATGACATGTTTATGTAAGAGAAAATAAAATTGTTCATTTTGATCTGAGGCTCTGTTTTATTTATTACAGCTGATTTTTATCAATTGTTTTCTTTATCTGTTATGAAGGATAAAATATAACAAACTGTGGTAATATTTAATCAAGTTTTTATGGAAACATGCCTTTAATTTAATTAATACAGCAGCATATTACAGCCATTGCAGATAGAAAGAAAGAGAAATAGATTTCTTTTTTTTCTTTTTTTTAAATCTCCAATGCTCCATCGTACTTGTAGATTTCTGATTATTGAGGAGGATTTCTATTTAATAGATTAAGAAAAAAAGAGTGATTCCGTCTGCCACCACAAGAGGGCAGCGTTGCGCCATGTTTCAGGGAACTGAGTGACTGACTACAGTGAAGTTGCGGTCACATTTTTCCTGTTCCATCCATCCATCTATCCATCCATCCATCCATCCACAGAAAGGAGAGTAAATAAAAATGACGCTGTGACGTATTTCCCCTGACTGCATGGAAAGGTGTCGGACGGTTTTCCAGAAACAAGCGGCTGAAACCTGATGATTTGGTTCCGTTCAGCCGGAAAGATGAAGAGGCTGCAGGCGGATCTGGAGGAGGAAGGGAGCTGACTCCCAAACTGACCTCTGACCTTCTGCAGGAAAACATTTGACTAGTTTAGAGCCCTGTAAAAAAGTTACTGGTACAAAATAAACTTTCTTCACCTTATTTATTAGTTATCACAACAAAGTTCAGTTTATTTGGGGGCCTTTGTGTCACAGACCAACGTTTAGCTGAAGACAATAAAAACGGCCATAAACTATTTAATTTCTCTAACGTAGAAAATAATCCTAGATCAGTTCTTCAGAGTTTGTAATCTGCATTCTCTGCAGTTTGTAAAGTTATAAAGTCAAAACTTAGCAATAATTTGGCTTAGATAGCCGATCAGAGAAGAAAATTGACTATTCAGTTTGGAACTAAATTTATAGTTCAAAACAAAATATAAACAAAACATTATGTGAGCTTCAGTATTTTGCTTGCAAACTAAATATTTAACTCCAAATCAAACAGTTAGTAAGCTTAATTTTCAACTTAAAAGCTAAATATTTACTCCAAACTAAATATTTAGTTATTAAACTAAATATTTCACTTGTATTGGTTCTTCAAACTAAATATTTAGTTAGCAAACTAAGCTAAATATTTTAGCTTGGACCTAAAAATGTTGTTTGCTGACTAAATATTTAGTTTGCCAACTATATATTTAGGTTGCTAACAAAATATCTATTCACCAAACTAAATACTTAGCACTCCAAGCAATTTTTTTTAGTTTGAAGCTAACTACTTTGATTACAAACTAAATATTTATCTCCAATCTAAACATTTAGTTAGTGTGCTATATACTTAGCAACATTTCAAACAAAATGTTTTGTTTGAAGTTAAATATTTAGTTTTACAAATTAAATATTTAGCTACAAACTAAATGTCAATTAAATGGTTAGTTTGAAACTGTGAAAATGTGACTGGAAAATTAATCCCATTTATTTTTCTTCAGGCTAAATAACTAAAATTATTGCTGTTAGTTTTTGGCTGCCTTTACAAACGGGACTTCAGAGTTTGTGAAGTTACACTTGGATTCATTAAACTCCCAGAACATACCAGGGATCCATAGTTTAGTTCCAAACATATTCATGTGTTAGAATGGCCTAGTCAAAGCCTAACTTTTAAAGAATTGAAACCAGTGTCCATTCTTCATCCAGTTTGACTGAGCAATTGTTATTTTTGCATTTTGCATTGCAGCTGGACCTAAAAGTGGTCAAAACCATGCCACACTTTTCAGATTGTTTTTTCTTCCGTCAAAAATTTTGAAAACATTTGTTTTTCCTTCCAGTTACAATTATGTTACTCTTTGTGTTGGTCTTTTGACGCAACCAGGCCGCCAGGGGGAGATTTAAATTTACTATTTTACTTCTATAAACTGATCTTTATTTAATTTAGTTCTATTTATTCATATACTTGCGCACTGTAAAGACAGTCGCTGTTTATGAAGCAGTGTTTATGAAACATATTGGATTTCTCCAGGTATAATTGAGATATTAGTTGAAGTTTGTAATCTGATTTAGTAAAAACCTTGTATTTCTTGAGCGCAGTAGTTCGGACGGCGCCGCTGTGTATTTTTTGCAGTGTGTGACGTGAGCAGGGGGCCGAACAGAACCGCGCTCTGATTTAACTTACAGTCATCCGGCTGAGTTCTCACTCTGGGAGAGGCCGTCACTGTGAGGACCGACCGCGCTGCGCTGGGAAATACTCCAACTTCATTCACCGTGGATTTACGCAGCGGGGACGCATGGCACAGCCGCGCTCGCGCCGCTGGGCCACGACTTTACTGAGTTCGTGCCACTTGTGAAGGCGCGCGCGGGGCGAGTTCGGGGTCTTTATGGTGCGGTGTGACTGAGGGAAACCTCTCCAAGCTGTGCGCACAGAGATGGGGCGCAGAGCCGCGCTGGGCTGCTGCCTGCTGGCCGCGCTCTGCCTCCTCCGCGGCTGCTGGAGCGACATCACGGTGGCGGTGATGCTGCCGGACAACTACAGCATGTACGCGTGGGCTCTGCCGCGCGTGCTGCCGGCCATCCTCATGGCGAAGGAGGATCTGCACGGGAAGCACAACCTGCTGCTCGGCCACGACATCAACATCCTGAACTACAGCACGCAGGACCCCGCCGCGGGCTCGTGCGCAGAGAGCCGCGCGCAGGTGCTGGCCGTGGACGCGAAGCTCTACGTGCGCCCGGACGTCTTCTTCGGACCCGGATGCGTGTACCCGCTGGCCTCCGTGGCGCGGTTCGCGTCCCACTGGAAGCTGCCGCTGATCACCGCCGGCGGCCCCGCGTACGGGTTCGACGCGCGGGAGGAGTACCGGACCATCGTGCGCAGCGGGCCGACCACCACCAAGATCGGGGACTTCATCAACGCGCTGCACACGCAGTTCAACTGGACGTCGCGCGCCGTGGTGATCTTCTACGACCAGCGGCAGGACGACCGGCCGCACTACTTCCTGTCCGAGGGGATCTACCTGAACCTGAAGCATGAGATCAACGTGACGGTGGAGGCGCGGCCGTACCAGAAGGAGCAGGACCACAAGGAGCTGGTCGGCTTCATGAAGGAGAGCGGCCGGAGTAAGAATCCATCCATGTTCACTGGAAATAATTCATTAACGATTAATCGGATTAATGCCTTAGTGTCCTCAACTCATTTGGTCATGATTCATCTACAGACTCTTAAAAAGGCATTACACCAAAACTGTACAAAAAATTAAACATTTTGCATTTAACACAAATAACGTTTAAACGATTAATCGTGATTAATCTATTTCTTAAATAATCGTCAACTAATTCAGTAATCAATTAATCGTTAACTCCAATATACAGATTAAAATGGCAAATTGCTGAAAGAACAACATACAAAGAGCTGTAATTATGGCAAAACTGTACAAAAATGTAAACATTTTGCATTAAACACAAAAACATTCTTTAAATGTAAATATGTTGTTCGCAGAACTCTTCAAGTGACAGTTTTAGCTTCACCTGGATAAAATTTACTAAAAGTAAATCTCTCTTGCAACTGTTGCTGTCCAATTATTCATTGATTAATCCAGAAATACTTACAATATCAACCCTGCACTGTTTTGATGTCAAGTCAAGCAGAAAAGCTGAGTTAACATCAGCTTCTCTGTCGATTTTAAAGGTATTTTTTAGCTGCAGATTCATCCTTTGCTACAAGTAATGAAAGTATGAATCCGTCCATCCATTCTAGGGTTGAAATGATTAATCGTGATTAATCCATTATTCAAACAATCATCAACAAATTTAGTAATTGATTAATCGTCAACTTGAGAATACAAACTACAAAAGGCCAATTGCTCAGAGCAGTAATTATGCCATAACTGTATAAAAGTTTATAAATTTTATTTGTGTAACGTATTCCAGCAATAATCGTAAAAACATCATATAGTCATCAATTATGAAACAAGACATGACATAATCAAAGTCAACAAGCAAATACACGTCAAATATGTTGATTCCAGTTTCTACAAATCAAATGTAGCTCTAAACATGTCAGCCTTGATTTAAAGGAACTCCGTGTTTCGGCTGATTTGCAGTTCTCTGGTAGTTTGTTCCAGATTTGAGAAGCTGTGAAGATACTGTTCCAGTAATCAATGCGACTAAATATCGATAACTCATCGATATCAACGCATCGATGAGTTTCTCTACATCCTTTCATCCTGGCTTCAGGTGATAGAAGGCTGGCTTTATAACTGTCTTTATGTGGCTCTGAAGGTTCAGATCAGAGTTAATCACTGACTCCTCTTTAGGTCCAAAGATTAAAACTTCACTTTTGTTTCTGTTCAGATGGAGGAAGTTATGGTTCCCTCACACATTCAATTAAAAACATTTTGTGTTTCAATTCAGAACTTTTCCAAACGGCGGCTTTAAAAAAAATCTCCCATTAAACACCTTTTGCTATCTAATTATTGATTTGTTAGTTAAAATGTAACTTTTTACATTTTAGGCAACAAAATGTTTATTTGAATCTTTTAATGTATTTGTAATATTGTATAAAAAAAATCTTAAGTGATTAAATAAAAAAATACACAACAATTGATTAATCGATTAATCACCAGAATAATCGATTACTAAACTAATCATTAGTTACAGCCTTAATCCATCCGTCCGTCCGTCCGTCCATCCATCCATCCATCCATCCATCCATCCATCCATCCATCCATCCATCCATCCATCCATCCATCCATCCATCCATCCACTCTAACTTCTCCTTTAGTTCAAAGCAGATAGGTAATTATCCTCTAGTTCTTTCATTTCCGGCCCGTTTCTTAAATGCTGATATAAATGAATTCGTCTTTAACTCTCCAGGTCAGAATCAGGTTTTTCCAGGACTCGGTCCGGTGGGAAGCCTGTTTTTTTACAGGGTTGTTACTCAGGAATGTCTTCAGGCTGTGCTGCTGCTGCTGCTGCGGGTTTAGCGCCTGCGGAGGACCGCCACATGGGAATGAGAAGCTGCCATTAAATCTGTTCCCTGACAGCATGTTGTTCACATTCGAACAAAGAACATAGAGACCGTGAGCAGATTTACTGATATTTAATCAATATGGAAAACAAAACACAATCCCTTCAACTTGGTGTTGTTCCAACGGCAAACTATGTTTTTTTTTAATCGATATTTCATATGACAGACCACCACAAAGTGGGGCTGGAATGATTAATCATGATTAATCGATTATCAAACATAATCATCAGCTTTTCTCCAAAGTTCACCGCTACAAGGAGTGTCAAGTCTCTATAACAACCATTCAATGCTAAGAAATCCAGGTGTATTAGTGTGGCCTAGTCAAAGTCCAGACTCAAATCTAGTTGAGAAGACTTCAAAAGTTGTGTTCCCAGCTGCTCTGAGTTTGATCTATTCGGAAAACAAGGATGGATAAAACACTAAAAATACTAGGGCTGAAATGATTAATCAGATTAATTGCGATTAATTGATTATCAAAATAATCGTCAGCTAATTTAGTAAACAATTAATCATTAACTAAAGTATACAAAATCAAAGAAGGCCATTTGTTGAAACAAATACAATATTTTTATACAATTAAAAGACGCAAATAAAGAAATAATTCAGTTATTTTTCTAAATAAGAAAATAAACATTTATTGCCTAAAATGAATCTGAACCGGATGAAGCTTCAACTAAACCACCTGAGGAGTTTTGGATAAAACATATTTACAGACAAATACAAAATGTTAATATTTTTGTGCAGTTTTGGCTTAATTATTTTTGTGAACATGTTTTTTTTTTCACCAAACGGGCCTGTTAGGGTTGGAATATTCCAGTTAATGATTAATTGTTTACTAAACTAGTTGACAATTATTTGAATAATCGATTAATCACAATTAATCTGATTAATCGTTTCAGCCTTATGGAAGAGTTTATGTTTAAGTTAGTGATTGCTCAAGACTTGTATCTGCACAAGTCCAAATTCAATATCCAGTTAACGATTAATCAATAACTAAATGAGTTGACGATTATTTCAATCATTGTTAATCATGGTTAGTCGTGATTAATCATCAATTAATCACAATTAGTGATGTTTAATTAATATAGTAGAGTGAATTTAAAAGGATTCATGTCTTATTTTAGCTCAGTCTGTTTGTGTATTTCCCAACAGAAACGTAAGGGCGTCCCTTTGCAGGAATATTTATGTTTTTGCTGCGATGATTTGTCTTGGAAAGCTCGAGGAGCGAAGATGTGCTGCTGACAGCTCAGAAAACACTCGGGCTGCGGCTGTTTTTGGAAAGCCGGCCACAGACGATCTGTTTGGACTGATTACATCCAGTTCGGATTTAGTCCGATAAGGGGAATGTTTGCTCAATCAGCCGTTTATATTAGGAGATCATCGCCTTTTTTTCGTGTTGTTTTATAATGTTTTTTTATATTTTCTCTGGTTCCTGTAGGCAGTGATAGTTCGTAGAGGTCTTGTGGACATGTGAATCTCATGATTCAGGAAACATCTGGAGGGAATCACTGCCCACTTCAGAGCAGAATGTGCTCCCAAATAGTAAATACTGCCGTATTTCGGTAAAGTAATTCCTGGGAGTCTTTATCTGTTGGTTGAACAACACGGACGTAATCAAAAGGCAATTCTGACTTCCCTTGTTCGGGAATTAGGGGGCAGGAGGTCATGTGAGCTAATGGTTTTGTCAGGACTTGTCCCGCCGCGCCACTCGGCTCACTCTTTAAACCAGAAATATCCCGCAGGAGGTCGAGGTTACTCCACAAGAAAAGGGAGGAAAAGACTCTGCTCATATTGTGCTTGTTTCCCTCTTTAAAAAGGCAAATAAAGTATTGAGAGCAGGATTGAAACAAAGGGACTCGTGGTTAACGAAATGGGCAAAATGGCTCTCCACTCAGGGCGCTCTTCAGTCTGGGGGCAGCACAAAAATCAAACAACAAAATCTGGTTATTAAATGATCACTGACTTTTCTATTGGTTGCCTTCTGCACAGTGTTGTTAGGATTTATGGGTGTTTGAGTTTTTCTGTTCTTTTATTATTGCTCAACAGGGTTTGCCATATTCAGTTTATTGGTATTGCTTTAAATGACTTTCCGTATCAGTTAATTTATTTATTCATTCTTATTTTTCTCTTTGTGCACCAAGGTTAATGATGACGATACTCAATTTCTCTACCCAAAGATAAAGCAGTTGAATTATTTAATTTATAAGTAATATTATATTTAATAGAGATGCACCACAAAAATATATTTTTACAGAAACTGATGTTTATTCAAATTTACAGTATTTTTAATGAGAAACGTTTACTTTTGAGAGTTGAAAGTCCCACAATCTAAAACATTAATAAGGCCTTAAATATATATTTTTAAATATATAATGGTTAAATAAATTTGATTAATTAGTTTCATTATTATTATTATTAAAATTTGAAACAATTAAGTCAGCAAATTCAAAATCCAGATTATAAACACCTGGATATTAATAAACAAAATATCTTAACTTTCAACTCTCCTTTGCTCACATTGATATTATATATTGGTAATATAAAGTGCTGCCAAAGAAAAGAGTGAGAATAGAAAGTATTTTTTTAAAGGAGCACCAGTAAAAATAATCTCAACGCTCTCATCGTGATTTTTCTCAGTCTGTAAACGTGAAGGGAGCTGCAGAATCTCTGCTGAGAGAAGGAAAAACCACAGCAGGCTGCAGATTCCTCCCTTTCTCTCCAGTTTGTTCTGTGCATTAATGGTTTTCAGTTCACAGTGGGAGACAAAGAGTCACAGCTCAGGTTCACCTCATTATAATCACTGAAATCCTGCATAACCTGCACACTGTTTTTACACATCCAGTTTGTAAATCGGGGAGTTTCTCATGTTCTCACAGAGAAACCTCTTCAGATTAGACGGTAATCTGCCTCATCTGGAGGGGAAAACATGACAGAAAATCTGCAGTAATCCTTGGAACATAAGTCAGAGTCTGACTTGATTCCTGCTAATCTGGATGGTGATTATCTGTGAACAGAGTCTGTTTAGTGTCTCTGTCTGACCAAGAACTGATGATGAGCTCTATGTAAATAAATAGACGTTACAACAGGAACAACTGGGTGTTAATTCATTCTGAGATAAACTCAAGTAGCAGGTTTAGCAAATCAAGGCTGAATGGAAACTTGGAGCGGTAACAGTGATGATAGTCATGATCATGATGGGGTCGTTTCCCTCAGCAGGAGCCGAGCGGCGCCACGAGGCAGAGCCGCTTCGCTGGTTGCTTTTATTTACACTCAGGGTTTTCTCTGAGCTTCACACCGGAAACTTTGAATGAGGCTGAAACATTCGTCTGTCATTCAGGGAGTTTTCACACCTTATATCTAGTAGGCTCGGTTCGATTGGCAGCCAAAACTGCTGCATTTATTACATTTTCAGCTGCTGTGGTTCTGTTTCACACTGCACACACTCAAAAGAACCAAAAGAATTAGAAAACTGTTCCTCTCCCTGCCTGTGGAGGCGCTGCATCAAGAATCACAGAAGGAAACGACATGAAAACCTCTGAAGAAGACTCTGACCTCAAAAGATTTTAGCGGTTATAGGATTTCTCTTTTGCCTTTGGTAAAAGACCACAACGCATTTCTCCTGCTAGCGCTAGACTAGCTTTGGTTGTGTTTACCCATAGTGCCCTGCATTGTAGTCCACATCATTTTTTAGCATTTTGCCTTCACATGTGCATTCAAACTGCACCAGAATTCATTTAAATCAAACCGAGACCAAGGTTTGTAGGCGGATCAGAGTTTGCTTTTTGTTCAACGCCAGTGGAGCTCCAACATGTTTGGTCAGCTGGTTTTTCCGTTGTATGCTCTGTGCAATGGCTGCTGGAGAAGACAAGTGTTTTGCTGTTGACTTACCCTCCAGAAACTATTCTTGTTGGTTGTGCTGGAGGCTCCCCTTCTGCTTTTCAAACATGTATGGTTGTATAATTGCGCTTCTGTTTGCAGCCATTTTTACGTGTGAGTGTAAATGTTAAGTTGGGGGCGTGGAGAGTAGAAGATGATTTGGATTTAAGGTGACAAGATGCCGTAAAACAGCTAAAATCTCATTGTCTAAGAATAATTTTGTTAAAAAAATGCAATGAACAGGTTTTGTATAGACCATAGAGCTATCCTAACCTCTTCAAGGAAGCGTATTAGTCTCTGTAGTCACCCTCAGGGACGATGCTTGCTGGAGGATTAGCATTTAAACAGGAGAATAACTTTAGTACAGTCTGACCTTAACTGCAAGATTTCCAAAAGACTTGAAAAACCTGAAAATTTCTCAGTTTCAAAAGTCAAATTTTCACATTTTTTCTAGAAAATTTCTGAGTTTTTTGTCAGAAATTTAGTCCTTTTTTGTTGACGAAGTTCCCACCTCCTGGAGAAGCATCGGTATTGCAACCTTCTTTATATTCTAGATAAATTTGAAAAATATCCAGAATTATTCAGGTTTGGTTTTAAATGTTTTCTCTCTTCTTGTTCCTCTCTTCCTGTCAACTCTGTATTTTGTTACATGAGGTAACCCAAGTCCACAGATCTGGGACACTTATTTGCCTCTGACACGATCAATGAAGTATTACGTAATGCGGTATTAATAGAAACAAACAGCAGCGTGTTTATCATTATAAAAATAAACTCTTATTCAATTCTCATTGCTTGATTCAGACAAAATCTAAATACCTCCAGATGTTATCAAGGTCAACAAAAATGTTTGAGAGAGCAGCATCAGTGAAAATGTGAAAGTTTAAAAGGTAAATTTTAGAGTTTGTGGTCAAAATGTGTCTACAGGCGGTTAAACTTTTTGCTGCTAATGTTTGATTAGCAGAAGAAACTCCAAGCGAAAGAAAAACAATACTTGGTACTGATAACTTCCTGCTGATTCTGAGAATTGTTCCGCATGATTAAAGTCCATTTTGGACGCTGAGGCCATATAAGTACAGTAAGTTTCACAAATCTTAATGGAAGGACTGTAGGCATTTCTCAGAAAATGAAGGACGTTTTCAGTGGAACAGGGTTTTTCTCTGGGATCCATCTTGATAGTAACCCAGTAGGAAAGTGGGACTCAGACTCCCATGCAATGATTTTGTATTTCTTGGAAATGCGATGCTGGGAACCAAAACTTTACAGTTCTTAGAACTAGTGAGGAGAACGACAGTCCCAGAAGTTGTTAAATAAACTTGATTTTATTGGGATTTTATGTGATGAATCAACATATTCAGCCATAATTCCCAGTAGCAGCTTTTATTGCAAATATATGAGCAAGTCTTTGGAGGTTAAATGTTTAATAGATTCTCATTTGGACTGTAACTTGGCGAAATCCACTTTTCTAGCTCTTAAATGCATTTTGTTGGATAGTCAGTCAGAACAAATAATAATAAGTTGTATTTAGTTTCTCCTGATCAGAGTTGGACATTAACTAGTTACTTTTACTCAATTACATTTACTTTAGTAAAAAAATATATATACTTTCAGTATGCTGTACTTTTTACTTTCACTTGAGTAACTTTATTATGAAGTATTTCTACTCTTACTTGAGTAAATTTTCTGGATTTTCTGCTGACAGAATGAAAAACAAACGTTTTAACCAAAAAATCACCAGACAGACTTTAACACCTGCATGTTTTGTTAAAGTTTATAAGTTTTTTTTATTAAAAAAAAAACTAATTTTGAAAAAAAAAAATATTTTGCCTGATTTTGTTATTTATTGTTACTTAGATGAATTGTTGTCATTTTGGTCCTTTAAATACCACAATTTCCATTTAACTTTGTAATTTCGTCCATCTGATGATTAATTTGATCAGTTACTCAGTACTTGAGAAGATCTTTTCAGAAGTACTTTTTACTCTTATTGGAGTCATTTCTTGGATGGATACCTTTTACTATTTTCACTATTTAGCTGTTATTTCACAGTATTTGCTCTGAACTACTAAATAAGGTCATGAACTTCCGGCTACCCACTTTTGCGAATCCGCCATATTTTAATTCTCGTAGTGACATAACGGTCGAAGTTTAAAGATGCTGAAACTACAAGTGGATACGACAAAATGTTCAGTTGTTGGGAGGATTAACCCACATAAGTCACTACACCGTCCTCCAGCATCAGAACCTCTTCGAATTACCTCGTTAAAAGTTATTTTGTCTTGGAAATGTTCCCACATCAGAGGGAAAATCCGCTTTCAATTCAAGGACGAGTTTCAGCGATTTCCTCCGTTTTTAAAAAGGTTTCTGTCCGTGGAAGTGGAAATGACGGACACAGCAAGGCGGTGAGCTGCAAATAACTCTAAACTGACGACAAAAAATAGTTTAGAGATGAATTTATCAACTTAGCAAGCTAGCTGTAAAACAACTGCTAGCTTGTTTTGCTAGCAGGAGCTAGCAAAACAGTCTGCTAACAGTCAGTTAGCAGACTGTTAGGAGCGAACAGTCTGATTATGCTAGCTGTTAGCTCCTTGAGGACATGACTGTACTGCAGGTTTAAAACAATATTATTTCATAAATACTTCAGTTTGTAGAATCTTATTATTTCATACATAATTTAGCTTTGTTTTGAAATCTTTGTTTTTGGAATCCCACGATTCAAATGCTTTCAATGACGTTCTTGGAGCTAGCGTTAGCTAACTGGCAGTTCTAGTTGTTTTCTGAAGGTTTCGTCAGGGCTTCAGCTAATGTTTATTTTGGTAATTGATTAATCAATTATTCTCATAATTAATCGGATGAACAATGTCTCATCCCACAGATTTTACATTTATCCACTTAAGCCTTTTTATACAGTGTTATATGTAAAGATACAAGTAAATAAATAATTCAATTCATTTTAAAATAAGAAATTAAACATTTTATAGCCTGAATTGTAATACCGAAGCGTTCCTTTGGTATTGATTTGGTATTGGTAATGATTTGGCATCTGATTCAGATTTACTGAAGATAAAACTATATCACTTTAGGAGCTTTGGCTAAACCATATTTACAGATAAAGGTGTTTTTATCTTAAATTCAAAATGTATATGTATATTTCTTGTACAATTTTGGCATATTTACTGCTCTGAATATGTTTTTTGTTCCACAAAAATATGTTTTTTGAGTCTGTATACTAAATTAAATTAGTTGAGTATTATTTCAATAATGGATTAATCACAATTAATTTGATTAATCGTTTCAGTCCTACTCAAGTATTCATAGATTTTAGCTGGTTGATAACCCCGGATGTACAGGGAAATCTGACCTGAACTTTCTTCAACATGTTTTCTGTTTTCTTTATGAATTTTACTGACTTTAAGTGAGATTTTTCTTCTATAAAAGCTAAATTTGTGGAAACTGACTAGGCTGGATTTTATTGAGTGGTTTTATATAGACCTGCCAGAAACGAGTTCAGTACTTTCCATTTGTGTGATTTGTCATTTTTCTCTTTTCTGTTTTACTACCAAAAACTGGATGGTAAAAGTCTTTGGTTTGGTGTTTTGGTTTCAAATAGTCTCTTTTTTTTTTAAGGACCATTTTGCATTCAGAGATTTCAATATTAATTTTATTTGTTGTTTTGTTAACATTTTTTAAAATGTCTCCCAGTTCCAGTGTTAAATGTTCATTAGAATTTAAAGTTAATTGATATTTTAGAATGAGTTTTTGCATTATTTTACCATTACTTCTAAATGGTCTCAAACAATAATATAGTTTATCGCGATAACTTCTGTTACAATTTATCGTCCAGGAAAATTGGTTAGTTTTATAGTAACCCATCAAATAATTTCTCTTCCTCTTTACAGTCATGTGTTTGAGTCTGTAAGTTGACAAGTTGTGCCAAACGTCAAAGGAGTTTGAATAATTAGCGAGAGAAACGCGAACAGGTTAAAATTAGCAACTGATGTTGGATGTTTTACACAAAGTGAAAGACTGAAACATGGGAGGACATTTCTCCGTCTGGGTGTTGTTTCTGGGTCGTGTCCAGGCGGCGGCGGTGGGAACACCTGGCATGGCGAACCGCGCTGGAAGAGCTGAGCGTTAAGAGCAGCAGCAGCAGCTTATGAGGAAACGTCTGCTAACCAGGCAGTTGGACGTCCAGCTGGCAGCAGCTGAGGCTCCAACATGAGCGGGAAGGAAAGCTGGTTACTCTGTGTGACTCAGCAGGGTGTGGGTGGAGAGGACAGCTTCCACCGCCGGGATGGAAACACGACTCAGGCTGATTCTCACTGCTGAGAGAGCAAGAGGATGGATGGATGGATGGATGGATGGATGGATGGATGGATGGATGGATGGATGGATGGATGGATGGATGGATGGATGGACTTCCTGAGAAATGAAATCTAAGACCGAATGAAGAAAGAGAACTTCAAGTTTATTGAATCCGTCCGTCCGTCCCTTCATTATATTTAATATTCTGAAGGACTTTTCTGTCCAGTTCTGATTCTGAATGCATAAATGCATAAAACATAATCTGGTGAATCTCAGTGACCCTTTTTATAAGTTCTTATTTCATCTTTTTATCAGAATCAGACGCCATTAAAAATCAGGCCGACTCTCAAAGCTTGTCATCAAAAGCACCAGCTAATGTCATTACAATAAGTGAACCTGAAAGCTTTTGTCATTTTGCTGCTGAAGGGAAAATGGCTCCTGGCTTCACATAAAGAAAAGAAAAACATGGGTCCAGTCAAAGAAAAGGAGCAGACGCTGGACGTCTGCTTTTTTATGGTAGCTTTTATTCCATGTAACTGTGATAAGATAATTTTCAAAGGGATCTATGTTGGGTTTTAGTTAGTTATAGTTTAAAAGATCTCTCTGGCCGTGATGCTGTTTGTGTGGCTCTCAACCCAGGATGCCTTTCTATGAAGGGGCAGCACCTGCACTTGTTTTTTCTGACTTGTCTGGTTGGTTTGCTTCAGACTTTCATAAATAAATGAGTAAATCTCTGTTTATTTCACAGATGTAGATTTTGGTGACTCAGACTGACCTGAAACTAGAGAAGTTTGGTCTGATTTGAAAAGATAAAAGTGTTTTTATGCCAACTTCTGATTTGAATTATTATCAAGGAATCAAAGATAATCTTAGGACGGATTCACACCAGCCCTATTTAGTTCACTTCAATCAGATTCTAGTTCATTTATCTAGAAAGTTTTGTTCGTTTGGGGGAGTTTGAACACGTAATCGGACCAAAAATGCAAACTCTGGTCCGCCTACAAACCTCGGTCTCGGTTTTATTGAAGTGAACTCTGATGCGGTTTGAATGCATATCTGTACACCAAGTGGACCTGAGAGTGATCTAAAAACAGGAAGTGGGCTACAGCATAGGGCATTCTGGGTAAATGTAACCAAACAAACACGCTAGGCTAGTGCTAGCAGTAGAAATGGTTTGTGGTATTTTACCAAAGAAAGGAGAATCTGACTTCCTTTTTGTTTACATTTTGTGAAGTAGAAAGTTGTGCTCAGTGTTTTCCTCAGAGGTTTTTCTGTTGTTTCCTTCATTGGTTCTTGGTGCAGCGCCCCTACAGGCGAGGAGGGGAACAGCCTTTTCAGCTAGTTTTATTTGTTTAACTCAAACTAATTTTGTTACAGTTTCACCAGCTGAAATTGTAATAAATGTAACTTTGGTGCCAGTTGCACCAGATCTACCGGATCCTTGAGTCTAACTTCAGGACAGTTGTGGAGAAAAGACGATTAATTCACAATCCTCTCTAACTGTCCATTATTCTGTTTTCCTTCCAGCTAATTTTCTCTTTTCCTCCTGCACTCCTGCAGTTATCTACATCTGCGGGCCGCTGGAGTCCTTCATGAGCATCATGAAGCTGTTCCAGGAAGACACCCCAGACCCGGAGAACTACGCCATCCTCTACCTGGACGTCTTCGGCGAGAGCTTGACCGACCGCAAGCCGTGGCAGAAGGCGAACTTTGACTGGGCCGACGCCGTCGAGGTCTTCAAGGTAAGGACAGAAAACGTTTCCTTTCGCTACCGTTTGTTTGGAAGCTTGGAGAATGAAAAACGCTTCTATGTTCGTGACAGACGCGTTAAAGACGCTCCTTAGCGAGCGCCGTAGACGCTGCCAAAAAGTCTCCCGGGCAGAAGACGCCGTCACAATCACTGTCTCCGCTTCAGGGAGTTGAATTCCTGCTTGGCATTAATGAAAGACTGGACGTGTTTTTACAGGAAGCTCTACAAATTAGCGCCGTGTGAAATAAGACACCGCAGAAGCTGCTCCCCTAATTTATCTCCCTGAATGCCATGCAGGCATGTCTTATTAATTCTCTTAATTTTTTCAGACGAGATCAGTTCAGCACATCCACATTCACTCACTTCTGTACGACTTTATGGTGATTTAGTTTTACAGCTGGTTGGGTAATTTCTCCCATTATGTTGTAATTTTTTTCCCCATTTTGTCATATTAGAACCACAAACTTTAATGCATTTTATTGGGATTTTAGGTGATAAATCAACACATTTCAATGCATATTGTAAATTCAATGTTTTACAAACAAATATTTGAAAATGATAGCATACTTTGTCTTCTAGCTCCTTTATTCTGGTCTTACTTCCAACCAATTCTTTCAGAATCAGTCAAGCTCAGCCAGATGACAAGCATTCATTTTTATATCATGTTACATATTTTCAACTAGATTTTCATCTGAGCTTTGACTAGGCCTTTCTAAAACCACCTAAACCATCCCAACTGTATCTTTTGCTGCATGTTTAGGGTGATTGTCCAGCTGGAGGATGAACCTTCACCCCAGTTTCATATCTTCTTTAGCCTCTAACAGGTTCTCTGTCCCCACAGCATGATGCTGCCACCACCTTGTCTCAGATTTTTGTAGTTTTTAGCAATCGGACTTGGTATTGAACTTTAAATAGTAACTAAAATCCTCTTTTTTTTAAGATAAACAGTACAAATTGGTTTTTAAGGGAGCTATCTTTCGGTTTTTGTATAAACTGTGACATGTTTGTGTAAATTTGTTTAATTCTGCCTAAAATTGTTTTAGTGCTGCCCTCTTTGGGCTGAACATTGGCTACTGCAGTTGAATTTTACTATTGGTTACAACTGTACAGCTTGGTTGTATCTGGTTCAGGTATAAAACCATCTCACTCAGACACGCCCCCTAGTGGTGAGTCCGGAGTTGGAATAGCGAACGTATTGATCATTGATCAATAACATTTTTTCATGTTTGCACCTGTGATTTATTTGCTATATGGAAATAATGGGGTGGAATGGGTCTCCACAGAAAAACCCACAAATCTATCACTTTTTTAAAAAATTGTTTATCGTTTGTCACTAGTCCATTAAAAAAACGATGCTAAATCTGTTGGTAGTCGTTTTTTTTTCTTTTATAATTGTTTGATTTTTTTGTTAGTTGATAAAAAAAAAAAAAGCTGAATTGCTAGATTTGTTGCTAGTTGCTTTTTTTTTTTTTTAAAAAAGAAAGTTGCTTGATTTGTCACTAGTCTGTTAAATAAATGTTAACATTGTTGCTAGTTTATTAAAAAAAAGAAACAATGCTAAATCTGTTGCTAGTTATTTTTTTAAATGCTAGATTTGCTGCTAGTTAATGAAAAAAGTCATTAGACTTTTTTAGTTAAGTTAAAAAAACTGAATCACTTTCTTTTCTTAGATACAAAAGAAAGTTGCCAGATTTGTCGCTAGTCCATGAAGAAAATGCTAAATTTGTCGCTAGACGATTAAAAAAAGTTGCTAGATTTGTTGCTAAAAATACAGAGACAATGGCGCTAAACTAGTAACAGTACTTTTTTCATCCTGACCACGCCCTCTTTTGACCTCCTGCACTCATCCCCTGCTTGGCCACACCCCTTTGTGTCTATTGGCTCCGCCCACTTTAGGGAACTTTTTCCATAAAGGGGGCGGGGCTTTGCTTCCCAGGGTTTGTTGCACTTCAACACACAAATACGCTCAGTGTCTACTTACTAATTAGGAGAACTTTGGTCCAGATTTTATTTTAGTGTAAGAGTTAATATAACTTTAAAAACGGAAAAATTACCTTTCACTTCACCACAATGCACTTCTTTATGTTGGTTTATAAAGTTTGTGATTTTTCCTCCAACAGGTAAACTCTCTAGCAGGTACTCACCATCTGTTAGCGTTATCGATTTGGAGACAGCTAAACGTCCGGCTAGCTGGACACTGAGGATTATATAATGTTACTGGGCTTCAGTTTTGTCAGTACAAAGCTAGTTTTCTGGGTCACAGCAGAGCCAAAGGGTTCACTGAACTAAACAGACAATTAAAATCTCACAATGTCAACTACTGTCTGAGCTAAACAATGCTTCAATTGTGCTGGAGCCCTATTAGTGCGTTTTCTGTCAGACGGCGGTTTCCTGGTGTTTAATTGCTAGCTAACGTTCAAGAGCAGACAGCAGTCAGGGCGTTGCCAGTTTGGAGAATCAGGAGAGGAATTTTATTTTTATTTTACTAACAGTCACTGAAATCTGCAGCAATTTATTTATTTTATACAAAAAATATAAATACATTGCTGTAAACTAGCGCTATAGCTAACATACTAACTATTAACGACGTTTAAGGGCAGCTTTTATCTGTCATGGATGCTCAAAGTGTGGCCAGTGGGCCTTTTGTGGCCAGTGAAATGATTTTGTCTGGCCCCCAAGTAAAGAATGGTAAAAATTTGGCCAACAAAACCAAAACTTTGAAATAGTTTTTCTTTTAATAAGGCAACAACCTGAATCCCTTTTTACATTTTGTATTATTAAAAAAACATGGCCGCATCATCATCCCATTATAATGAATTAATATAATTGAATTTTCAATAAAAATATTTCTTCAGTTAATGTTCTAATTGACTTTTATTTCTCGATGCATTCTGTGTACAAAATAATCATAATTTTTTTGGAGGAAACTGAACTGTTTTCACCTACTTCAAAATAAGAGTCTGAATATGAACGTTTAACTGCTTGAAGAGTTCTTAAGAGTCAAAAACTAAAACTTTACCACAGATAATGAACTTTAGTCAACTGGAAGTTTGCAAAACAACCAAATTTATCTGGAGAGATTAAATTATAGGAAACTAAACATTTCAAAAGTTAGCAGAAAATGCTAATTATTTATTTACTTTAATTATTCTGTTGTTAATACACTAATTATTCATTATTGAATTTTTATTTGCGATCAATAACATACAGTATTTTTTAATAGAATTTAATTAATGCACTAAATTAACAGTTAGCTACACTATTAGCGCATTAGCTGAAGTGACAGTATTTTTTGGTGCTAATGTACAAATTTTTAATTGTTTAGTTGGTATTTGGGATCAATGCAGTATTTTTGAATTGAGTTGAATTAACGTGTTAATTTTTGGTATTTTTTCATATTTTTTAAAATTTTTTGAGCATGCCAAGTTAGAAATAAAATTACAGCAATATTAGCTTCGTCGTTAGCGTGTTGGCAGAAGTATTTTTATTACTGATGATGGGGAATTAATTGATGCATGAGAGGTTTTAATACCTGACCAACAACTACATGTTGTTTCCAAAAAACAAAAATGACTATAATTTCATAATTTTTCAATACTTGAGTGTTGTTTACATTCAGCAAAATCCTGAAATATTAACGCACCTCAGCGGATATGGATCTAAGAGTTTTATATAAAGCACAATGTTTGCTAAACAGAAACAATTTGGGACGCCCCAGAATCTGAGCCCTGGGCTTCTGCCACATCCCTCCAACCTACAGTTCTTCTGTAATCCTCCCTGTAAAAAATATGCTATTTTACAATTTTACGTGTTTTTTTTTTTCATATTTATCGTTGCTTTGGGGTTGCCCCAGCAGGATAATGAGTCACCTCTAATTAGTGGAAAGATATGCGATCCCAGGTTGCAGCACGAATGTTTTTCTCTCATTTGAAGAATCGGTGCCAGTTACCAACTCTGGCTAAAAATATTTACAACAACATTCAGCTGAACTACAAGAAAAGTCTTGTTAAGCAGACATTACATTGAAACCCTCAAACGTAACCGTGGAGGATCGGAAAGCGACGCTTCCAGATATTTTCCCTGTGTATCTATGATGTTGGTCAAACGATAAGCAGGTCTTTCTCTGTATGGATTTGCTGGCGGGTTTTGACGCGGCTTGTTGTGGCAACGCAGTGTTTTTTTGGTGCAGTAATTGCTTGTGGAAGTTTGAGGTGAGGTTTTAATCACTGTTGTGACACGAGAAATGATCCCCAGCTTCTTAAGTAGAAAGCAATGCTGACAGACTTTATTAAAAACGCCCCAGGGTTCGGTTTTTAGACCGCGGGTATTTAATGATTCGCATCTTTTGTCAACAGCAAACTTTAATGTGTTTTATGTGTAATATTATAAACCAGAAAAAATAAATGATTTTTACATTGTTTTATAGATAAAAGTATGAACTGTAGGATATCCATTCAACTATTCAGAAATTCCATTTAAGTAATGATTCTAATCTTTTTTTGCTGTTATTTTATATAGATTATTTTATTGATTTTGGCACTTTTAGTTTTCTGTAAATGTAAAGTGCAATATTAATTTAGTTTATTATTATTATTTATTATTGTTGGTCTACCAATAAATTTGATAAAATCTATTGCTGTATTTCTTTTTATTTCTTATTGATACTTTGCAGAAACGAAACTACATATTGTTTTTCTTATTTTGCAACAACTGTTACAGCAATAACTCAATTAATCACATTATAGATTAAAATTAGCTCAATATGTTTTTTATTTTTAACATTTTTATTAACATTTATGGTTTCAGTTGTGTGTTTTTATCATTTTTGGTCGTTTTGTTTACTTATCTTGGATATTTAAGTTACATTTACTAGAGTAACTTTTCTGAAAAATGTACTTTTAGGAGTATTTTTACTACGCTGTACTTGTTACTTTTCCTTGAGTAATTTTATTATGAAATATTTCTAATCTTGCTTGACTAAAATTTCTGGATTTTCTTCCTACTGAATGAAAAACAAACATGTTTTAACCAGAAATCCACCAGACAGACAAACACCTGCAGTTTTTGTTAAAGTTTTATACGTTTTATATTTAAAGAAACATTTTCTTTTGTCTGATTTTGTTAATTTTTTGTTACTTATATAAATTATTATAATTTTACCCTTAAAACACCAAAATGTCCACATAACTTTATATTTTGGTCCACCTGATGATGTAATTTTTAAATATTTAATGATTGATAACTTGATCAGTTACTCAGCTCTTGAATACTTTTTATGTTGAAGTAGTGCTACTCTTACTTGACTACAGGTTTTGGGTACTTTTTCCACGTCTGGTTTGAAATAAACCTAAACGTTTCTCTTCTAATCCGTCTTTTTCTCCGTTTTGTTCTTCCTCCAGTCCGTTTTCATCATCACGTATCATAACCCAGAGAATCCAGAATATCTGGACTTCCAGAGGAGACTCCACGCCAGAGCTCAGAGGGATTTCGGTGTTCATTTGGAGCCATCATTAGTAAGTATTAAACTGCTGTGAGTTCTAGGTTGCATAACAACCTCTTTAATTTTTTATGGGATAATCTAGACGGAGAAAACATCCCACTATGCAGAGTAATTGCTTGAACTTAATGAGGAATGAGTTTTACAGTTCTGTTCACAGTTACTGTAGTCGGTTTATATGTGAGAGCGTAAAAGCAGTTTTGCTGCTACAGAGACTCTTGTTCTTGTTGGTTTGAGTAACGCCTGTTGTTGCAGATGGACTACATTGCTGGCAGTTTCTATGATGGCTTCCTGCTGTACGCCATGGCGCTGGAGGACACGCTGGCGGAGGGCGGCGTGCAGAACGACGGCATCAACATCACCATGAGGACGCAGAACCGCCGATTCTGGGGTGACACATTTCTACCAAGAACCTGTTCATTTAATCTGAAACAAATGACTGACTTGTAGAGCTGCAGCTGACGATTGCTGTAATAATCAATTATTCTAATGACTAATCAATTATTCTAATGATTAATTGATTAATTTGACGATTAATCAAATAAAAAAATGGCACATTCTGCAGATTTATTTATTTGTCCACTTAAACCTTTTTTATACAATATAAGAAATACAGGAAAAGATGGAAAAAGCAAATAATTAAATCCCTTTTGTAAGTAAGAAAAATATTGTGTTGTCATAGCAACCCAGTAAATCTGAACTGGGTGAAGCTTCAATGTTTGTTTTTTTTGTTTTGTTTTTTTAGAATTAAGTTTTTTCTCAATTGTTAATTTCTTTTTCTCCAAATTTAGTTGTTTTTTTTCTCAGAAGTCTTGAGTTTTTTCTTCGAATTTTTACTTCTTTTTCTCAGAATTTAAAATTTTTTCTGTCCAATTTTTTTCTTTTCTCAGAGATCTGGGATTTTGTCAGAATTTTTACTTTTTTTCTTAGAATGTTGTCTTTTTTTTCTCTGAAATTTGACATTTTTCCTCAGAATATTTACTTGTTTTCTTACAATTTTAAATCTTTTCTCAAAATTTTGACTTTTTTTTCTCAGAATTGACTTAGGAAAAAAAATCTTTTCTCTTCTTTCTGTGGACCTAATTCTCTTCCGTACTAAGACACATTTACAGACAAATACAAAATGTATAGCTATTTTGGACAGTTTTGGCCTAATAAGTGCTCTGAATATGTTTCTTATTACCAAATTGCCATTTTTTAAAAATCTGCATACTCTTGTTTTGTATACAGGCCCTGAATTATAAATCTCGATATAAATCACACGCTCAGTTATTTGGAAACAAAAACAAATGTTTACTCTAGTTCTTTGTTAATTTTTGTCTTTCTAAGTAAGTTTTAAATGACCAGTTTACAGTTTGTCTAATTTGTTTGAATGAATTTCTTGTTTTTACTTTGTTTTCTGTTTTCAAATGGCTCCATACAAGAAAACCTGCCTTGACCTCTGAAACATTAACATGTGTTTTAACTGTCGATGTGCATCTACTGTTAAATAAACAGCAGATAAATGTTCTGTTGTTGAACCAGGCCAAATGTTTGGTTCTACGAAATACTGAAACAAAGAACTGGATCTGAATCTGATTTAAACCTGCAGCTTTCTTACAGTGATTACAGCCTGATTGCACATTTGTGCAAATCACCTCAATCCAAAGTGTTTTTAATGCTTGGTGTGTGTTGTGGCGTATCGTACTTGGAGAGGCAAAACAGTGTTAAAGTCTGAGCTTTAATTGGCTAATTATGGTTGTTTTTCCATGGTGTAATTGGGCCAAAAGCCTTTAAAAATATCAAACAGTCATACAGAAAATGGTGCTTTGATTGAGCAACAAACCTCATTAATGCTGCTAATTTTTCTGCCTTAGGAATCACCGGACTCGTTACCATAGATGACAAAAATGCGAGGAACATAGACGTGGACCTTTGGTCGATGACCAACCAGGAGACGGGAGAGTTTGGGGTGAGTCCAGCTTTAGAGTCTCAGAAAGTTTTAACATATTTTAGCAGCCGGGTGGTTTTACTTTCTCATGCTCTGATGTTTGGGAACAAAACTTTCCTTTTGTGAATTTGAACTGAGAGAACCTGGAACTACGCCAGGAGTTTTGGCTACAAAAATGAATTCTGACTTTAATCTCAGAAATCTGCCCTTTTTCTGAAAATCTGAATTTTCTTTCTCAGAAATACAATTTTTAAATTTCTCAGTTTTAAAATTTTCTCAGGTTCTGACTAATCTGGCAATACTGACTTTTTTTTCTCAGATTTCTCAGATTTTCTCAGAATTTTGAAATTTCTCAGAATTTTGGCATTTTCTCAGACTTTAATGTCAAAATTCAGAGATTTTTTTTCCTCAGAATTTTGACTTTTTCTGAGAGTTTTTGTCTAAAGTTTTGGCTGAAATGTACAAAGTTGCTTTTATCTTAAATATTAAATGTGTATTTTTTAACAATTTTGGCCTAATTACTGCTCTGAATATGTTGTTTTTTCACCAAATGGCTTTTGTTCTTGTCTAATTAATGACTCAAGTAGCTGCTGATTATTTCAGTAATCAATTTGATTAATCACGATTAATCACAATTAATTGTTTCAGCCCTACAGGAGAGTTCATGTTTAAATAAGTGGCTGCAACAAACCTTCATGCTTGAATCACTGGACTTTTTCTGCAGATATTCTGTTTACTTTGTGCTGCACATCACAGTTAAACATATTTACTTTGGTCTCTTCCTCCCAAACAACATGAGTCTTGTTTCAGTCTTTTTATAGCGAAATGTGTTAAAATTAATATTGTTTGAGTTTATTTTCTGTTGTCATGAACGTTCACGTCATTCAGCTCTGCACAATCCGACCTCTGGCTGAACTTCCTTCTTGTTTGAATGCCGTAGACAGACACTGTACACCATTACACTGATCATTTATCGTAAAACTCGGTTAAGGAAATAAAAGGACACTTCACAGATGGTGTTTGAAAGATCTAACAGTTCCAAACCCAAACAGAACTGTAAACATTTCTCCTTTTGGCTTCCAGAGAATCGTCTTTAAAATGTTTCCTGTTACCTTACATGACGTGTTGCAAACTGTAAACAGCAGTTTTTATGGGTTTCCTCTTTATATTAACGTGCACAAAACATACCTCAACCTAAAAATTAAACAAGATTCTATTATTAAGTTAAATGACAGTTTTATTGATTAAACATGCCTCCTGTGTATGCCGTTTCCGCCAGTAGTAACATCTGTTATCACGTTACTCGTGATGCAAAATAACTGCTTTACTCTGCATTGGATCATGTCCACAAAACCGTCATGTCCCATACTGGAATGGCGCAGTGAGAAAGTTTTAATTATTGATATACCTGTATGCTAGCACTCATACTAGGAGGAATTTATTTTCCTAATGAATTGACTTAAATTCAGTGTTTTGTGAACTTCAGGTGCCACAAAACACTAACTAGCCTACATGCAAAATGGCACCTTGAAAACTAATTCTCCAAAAGCAGGAAGTGGACTACAGAGCAGAGCATTCTGGGTAAATACAACCCAAGCAAACAAGCGTATTTAGCTTTTTTGCTAAAGTTTCATAAACTTTTACCAAAGACCAAAGAGAAAACCTTCAAACGCTAAAATCTGACACTGCTCCATTTTTGTTTAAGAAGTTTCTCTGTGTCTTCAGAAATTTTTGTAATTTTCTTCAGTGTTTCTTGGTGCAACGCCCCCACAGGCAGGGAGGGGAACTGCTTTTTCAAAGGGTTTCTTTTAACACAGTGCAGTGTGAAAGAGAACCTCAGCATCTGAAAATGTAACAAAGGTTGCCACTTTGGTCTCAAAAGGAACCGAGTCTTCCCAGCTATCAGACGTGAAAACACCCCAATGCTAACGTTAGCTTCCATTTTGTGTCGGCAGGTCGTGGCGTACTTCAACGGAAGCAGTAAAGAAATCATTTGGTCGCCGACGGAGAAGATCCACTGGCCCTGCGGTGGACCGCCGCTGGACAATCCGCCATGTGTGTTTTCCACAGACGACCCTTCCTGCAATGATGGTATGGTGTAATGAACGGGCTGCTGGGAAATTGATGCACACAACTGACTTTTAATGATTTTTCCCACTTTATTTGTATATAAAACTGAACTGTAGGGAATGCTAATACTTAATTTTATCTTTAGGAAGCTTAAAACTGGTTCTGATATTTTTTCCTTTCTGTTCACCCAACTGAAGGTATTTAATTGTGTTGAGTAATGAAACAAACCACTAACACACAGAAATGGTTTGCTAATAAAACCATATAAAATGCACTAATTGGCTTGTAATTATTTTCTATAACATGGTGTCACAATTTAAAATGTTGAAACCATAAAAAGGTGTGACTATTTACATAAATGTGATTTTGTCGTTTTCTGTGTTTAATAAATTAGCAAAAACTTTTTCCACATTGTCATAATGGGGTATTTTGTGTATAACTTTGAGAAAAGAGATTAATTTGATACAATTCAGGTGACAATAAGGCAAAACGCAGAAAAATTTAAGCCTTCAGTTTAGTTTTTGAGAACTGAATTATCTCCAAAATTTCTTTTAAAGGTTCAAAACTAGAGATTACATTTTCTCTCTTGTTCCTTTTAATATCCTGCATCTTTTAAGAAATTGGCCCTAATCTTCTTCCGTACAAAGGGTCAGGTTGGTTTGGACAGTTGTTTCCCCTTCTTACTGGATAAGATTATTTTTGACAACTGAATTTTCTCCCAATTTTTTTTTTTTTTAAGATTCAGAGCTTAATATGAAATTTGCTCTATTGTTCCTTTTTATTCCCTGCACCTTTTAAGAAATTGGCTCTAATCTTCTTCCGTACATCCTGACTTATGGCCATTGCAGTATTTTCCAATCTCTTCCCAGTATGGACAGGGTTGTTTCAGGGTGTGTGTGTGTGTGTGTCACTGTCCTCCACTGCGGCGACGTGCTGCAGAGGGCTTCATGCTGTACAGGCCGTTAAACCGAATCTATGTGTGAAAATTCTCCGTTTTATTGCGGTTCTTCCCAGTGTGAACTCCACCTAAATTCTGCACATATTTAACCTGCGGAAATATGTAGATCATAATCTAAAATCCACAGTGGGATTGAGATGGCAGTAAATTAAGACAGTCAGATGGGGTGGAAAAAAAAAGAAAAGATTTTCCATAATTACGGCTATCGGGTTGTGCAGTGATTTACTGCGGGACTTAATTAGGGTTTTAAATGCGCATCAGGGATGTGAAATGGTTGTGCTGTTTGGTGGTTTGACAGACGGCTGCAGCTGTGATTTTTCTCAGCACACATATTTCTCCCTCAGAGTTCTAAGAAACCATCATGGCCATCTGCTGCACATATGAGGCCGTGACGCTGTTATCCTGCTTGTTTCCAGGTCAGCTCCCCGTTCTGGGCATCGTCGCCGTCGGTTCTGGATTAGCGCTCATCATCTTCGGGATCTCCAGTTTTCTCATTTACAGGTGAGTTCGACGCCACTAATGCTGGCTTAAAACTTCCTTTCCTGCAACTGATTTAGTGCAGTTTTATTGAAAGTTGGGGGTAAATTGAAGAGTTTGTTTGAGGCTGGTGTGTGTTTATGTAATGCAGCTCAGCAGGTGACTTTGCAAAACGCAGATTTGAGGTTTGCCTGAACTGCCAGGTGAGCTCATAGGCTGGCCCCCTAAAAGCTGCCACTCTCACTTAATGATCATTAATGTGTTTTAAAAGCTCATTTTCTTTCCCTCTGGGGTTAAAAAATAAAAAACTGCTTGTTTGAAAAACATGTTTCATGGAGACTGAAATGCATTTTTTTTAAAGGGGACCTGTTGCGCAAAATTCACATTTTGCTCGTTTTTGTACTTCCATTTGGGTTTCTAATCCACCCAAAGCACTTAAACCCCCCCCCCCACATAAGTTCATGTTTTTTGGTATCTGGAAAAATCATTTCAAATGTAGCAACTGCAGAGAAGCCCAGCCTGTTACCTAGCAACTACAGTGGAATTCTGCCCGTTACCTAGCAACCCAAGCAGAGCCCCAGCTCATTTGGTCAGCTGGTTTTACCACTGTACAATGGCTGCTGGAAAAGACAAGAGTTTTGTTGTTGACTTGCCATTCAGAAACCACTGACTGCATTCTTGTTGGTTGCGCAGGAGCCTCCACTTCTGGTTTTCGAAGATGTACTGTTGTATAGTTGCACATCTGTTTTCAGCCATTTTCACGTGTGAATATAAACATTGAGTTGGGGGTGTGGTCAGCAGCAGATTATTTGGATTTGAAGTGACAAGACGGCCTAAAACTGCTAAATATAGGTAGAGCTGAGCAAACTGAAATCTCATTATTTAAATGAGTTTGTGCAAAATGTGATAAACATGTTTTGTAGCCTATAGAATCATCCTAACCTGCTCAAAGAAGCATAATAGGTCATCTTTAAGGTAAAAAGTCTAACTAGGACACTTTAAGTATTAGATATATTGTGTTTTAAAACTGAAACAGGCTTTTCAGCTTTGCTATTAGTCGGATTTTAATATAAAATGTTACAACTTGGAATTATGTTGCATTATCCAAAAAAGAAAAATCAGTTAAATGAAACCTTATCTTGCACATTTTTTCTACACTTTTCAATTGCAGTTAATTTAACTCATTTTCTTTCTTTTTAAATACAAATAGAATTAAAAACACAGTTTTGTAAAAACTTCCAACAGATCTGGAAAGTAGCTTCTCTCTGTTCCTGTTCCCTCGGCTAACAGCTAAACGTATGAACTGATCTTATGATTAACATTTTTTTATTTTTTATTTATATATTTTATTTATACTTTATAAGTCAGATTAAGAATATTACAGAATATCAGGGTTGGGCACCGCTAACTAAAATATTAGCTGTGCTAACCCTAAAGCACTAATCATAAGCATTAGTTTTGCTGATGCTAAACCGCTATGCTAACAAGGTAGTTAGCTGAAGCTAATGCTCTAACTTCAATTTAAATTACATGTCTCCCTGAAAGACCACAATGTTCAAGAATCAATTTGACATTTTTATTTACATGTTACGTATTTTCCTTAGATATTGTGTTAATGTTTATGTTGTTTTCTACTGTCTGTTTATTTTGTTCCTGTATGTTTTTGATTTATATAAAGTTATTTAAGAGAAAGTGAGGAGAGGAAATGGAACTGCCCACTTCAAAATAAAAGCATGAATATAAACATCTAACTACTTAAATAATTGAACAGTTAACCAAAGCTTTAACACGTCAAACTTTATTCAACTGAAAGTTTACAAAATAACCAAGTAAAGTAGCGCTTTAAAATTTATCTGGAAGATTTATTTATGGGACGCTAAGTGTACAAACGTTTTTAAAGTTAGCTAAAGTGCTAACCAAAAAATTAGCTCCATTATTAGCACAACCAGAGAATATTAAATGAAGGTTAGATGCTAACTGCTGATCACTACTTGACATAACCACATTTAAAAAGACAAAAACAAAACTGAATAAGTCCTTCAGGAATCGCAGCATTTAAGCTAGCTGGCTAAATTTAAACTTTTGTACCCGACTTCACTGACCTGCAGACTGCAATTAGTTTTATGCAGGTTAAATTTAGAAATGATTGTGTCCTAAACGTCAAGTGATTATGGTGTTTAGCTAAGTGATTAACTAGCAGCTGCCGCCCCCAAGCTGTTCAGTTTTATGTGTGTGTTTAAGGAGAAATAAAAGCTTGTCTAATGGTTTTAACTTTCTGCTGAACATTCAGCTGTAAAAACAAGGGAAACAAAATAGTTTAGTGTCCCAAGTGGCACCGTCTACATCTTTATGTCATAGCATTAAGCCTTATTTAATTACACCCTCAGTAAATCATGCATGCTCCAAGTAATTAAACTCCTGGAAGGGATATGTAACCCCGGATTAATGTCATGAGTAATATCTGCAAACAGGGAAGGAAATTAATGTTTTTTTCTTCATTTGTTGCTTTTTCTGTACTAGACGGTTTTACTCTGAGCTTTTAACTTATGCACCGCTGCACAGCTAACAAATCACACCGGTAATCTGATTACTTATCCAATACTGACCATTAACACAAACAAGTGTTAATCACCAGCCAATCAGAATGGATTTTGATCAGAGGAGCGGCGGAGGAAAGATGGAGGAGCAGCTGTCCACACGAGGTAATTCCACTAAACATAAATCTGACTTAATTACCCCCCGAAAACCAAGTAATGAAATAACTAACATTTCATTTGATCCAGAGAGTGTGCTTAACTCTCAGTCAATTAGCTCTTTCTTCTCTTTTTTCCTCTCTTCAGCTCACAGTTCAGCAGGCGCTTCAAGGTTTCCAAACTAGGTAGTTTCCCTGAATGCTTGTCTGGTAAGTTTTGCTCTCTTGGCGTTCTTTCAAAATCCTTGTAACCGGTGCCAAAAAAATGAATTGTCCCCTTTTTAAATTCTTCTGTTTTCACTTCTTCCTAGTCACTTTTTAATTTTACATCATCTAAGGAAGACGGTTATGAGCGTTGATGCAGAAAGCTGTTTTCTAACGAGGATTTCATTAATTAATTGGGAGAAAAAAACACTAAGCAACATTTTTGTTTTGCTCCCTAAGGATAATAAAGGGTCACCAGCGTTTTACTTCAAACCGACTCTTATTTGCTTCCTTTGTGTTATGATTTTGTGACGATTCTGTCGGCTCTCATTGCTGAGTAAACTTTAAAGTAAATTCATAAATGGTGGCATCCATTATTACCTTGTGAACAGAGTGCTGCAGTTCGGCGTCAACATTCTTCTTCTGCACATTTGTTTTGTTTTTATTGAGTAATAAACCGTTCACACAAACGTCTGGCTGCGGTCGGGTTTAGTTAGTAATTAAATGAAGGACCAAGCAAAAAAAATAAAAAAATCACATTTTAGCAACAAAAACTCATCAGATTTAAAAAAAAAATTAAAAAACTTCTGCATAAAGAAAATCTTATTTCAGAAAAACAATTTTAATTCACAGCGAAGAACATTGACAATTCAAAGATACTTTATTGATCCTAAAGTGAAATTAAATGTTTCACTGCAAAAACACAAAATTGCCGTATTTTTGTTTGTTTCTAGAGCAAATATATTATTGCACTTAAAATAAGACAAAACTAACTTTTCAGCAGGAAATCGTAGCTTGTTTTAGGTCAATAATTCCTTAATATTGGCAATAAAAGGTTAATCGCCAAATTATTTAATTTATAACAAGACTTCTTTTCCTGTAAGTGAAATAATCTGACACTTTTTCATCAAGATTAAGGGATTATTTACTTAAAATAAGTTTCTATCTCTTATTAAAAAATTACTTTAGTTATTAGTTATAGAGTTTTCTGAAAATTAAACTTCTTTCATAATTTTCATCATCATAATTTTCAGCTATTGTTTACATCCAGATGTATTGCATCTGATTTATTCTGGTCATGAATCATGATTCATATGTAACTTTAATGACGTAAAGTGATTGTTCAGACTGCTGACGCCTTGAAAACAGTCGGATTCGTGTTTTCAAAGCGTCACAAATTGGATATTTTGGGTGAAACAATCAGATTCTGGTGGCTGTTTTCTTCTGCCATCTTCGGTTAGCGTAGCATCATCAGAAACCTCTGGAGACGGCGCTGAAACGAAGGATTCTTCATACAGAAAATCCTCTTCAACAAAGTGTCTTAAGTCAGAGGCGTCTTCATAAACGCTGTAATACAGACTGCTAGAGCTGTATTGCTATATGCTGTATGCTAGAGCCATGAGCATCTACATAAACTTGGATAATGAGTTACACACTGCAAAAACACAAAATTTTATCAAGTATTTTTGTCTATTTTCTAGAGCAAATACTGTAATACAATTGAAATGAGAGAAAAATAACTTAAGTCATTTTTTAATAAGATATAGAAACTTATTTTAAGTAAATAATTCCTTAATCTTGATGAAAAAGTGCCAGATTATTTCACTTACAGGAAAAGAAGTCTTGTTATAAATTAAATAATTGGGGGATTAACCTTTTATTGCCAATATTAAGGAACTATTGACCTAAAACAAGCTCCCATTCCTGCGGAAAAGTTACTTATAAGTTAGTTTTGTCTTATTTTAAGTGTAATAATATATTTGCTCTAGAAACAAACAAAAATACTTGGTAAAATTTTGTGTTTTTGCAGTGAAACATTTAATTTCACTTTAGGATCAATAAAGTATCTTTGAATTGTCAATGTTTCACTTTTTACGACTTTTTGTTTTACAGGAAGTTTAATCTGTTAGATTGATTTTGGTATCTGTAAATTAAATCCTCGTTAGAAAACTGTTATTTTTTAAAAACATGACAACAAAAAAACAACAGAAGAAGAAATATTTAATACTTTTTTCACATCTCTCGTCTTTAGTGAACCTAAAAGCAACAAGTTTCTATTTGCGTTCTGGAAATTCTGGGCTGTATTTGTAGGTCTGACCCACATTTTGGTTCTTTCATCTCTATTTTTAGACACTTTTCCACAAAATGACCGAAATCTGAACGTCATCCGTGTCATTTGAGGGAACTTTCTGCTTCCCGCCTGCATTAAGATGTGAGATTTGTGTCGTTTTTCTGAGCCTGAAACCAGAGACTAACAGATGGCTTCCTGTTTTTGCAGACGGCAGCGCGGGTTTCGCTGATGGACTGAGCGGCGGACAGCAGAGCTTTTAGCAGCTGCCTTTAACGTCAGCCAGCTGCTGCTGCTCAGGCCTTTGATTTCCACAACTTGACCCACAAATATGCCACTAAATGTCCGAAATGTTCTGCAGTTCCCCAGAACACAAGATAAGCTTCTCAACCTCAAGGTGCAATTCATATATCTGGGAGATATACGTGTTTAATTTCTATATTTTTGATAAGAAATTAATTTTTTTGGTATAATTAAAAGTGTATTTACTGCTGTTTTGATGCTGTTTTTCTTGAATATATACAATTGCGGTTAAAAAGTAAGTACACCCCAAGGTTGTTCAAGCAGAACCTCAAATATACAAACTGTCTTTATTTATTGAACAAAAATTAGTCAATTTAATTATAACCTTCGCTCCTACTAAAGTACTTCAGTCTGGACTTTGACTAGGTCAGCCATTTTGTTTCAGATTTGCAGTTGTTTGGATTATTGATCCACTGATGACATTTGGTCACATTTAAATCTGCAAATATTTTGCATCATCAGTCGATGTCAGGTGTTTGTGGCGATTTACTTGTTTTTGTCTCATCTATCCAGAAAAAAAAACATAATTAGAGACGTCTTGTTCATTCAGAGGAAAATCAAACTCCATGGGGATTTTTTTCTAAAAAGTAAACAAAAATGAGAAGAAATATTTTTGATTTATTAGCAGGACTTCTGTTCACTCTAGAAAATCTCACTTGCTTACAAATATGTGTTTAGGGTTTCATCAAACTTATTTTCTGTTTACTGATTTAATTCTTCTCTCTGGCTAGAAAGCAACTTTTCCAAGCAATCAGAAAGTTTGAGATGTTTGAACAAGAGATAAGGGCTGCAAATAACGACTATTTTAGTAATCAATTCTACCGATTAGTGTGGCGATTAATTGATTAATCAGATTAAGAAGTAGCCACATTCTACAGATTGTTCTTTTAAAAACGTACACCTTATTATACAATGTTTAAATATACAAATAAACAAATAGTTCAATTCATTTTCACATAAGAAAAAAGTTTTATTTTCTAAAATTAAAATTTCTTTATTATTCCTTTTGTAAATCTGAAATAAAGGAAGGTAATTCTATACCGATTGTATTTAAAACACATTTAAATGCAAAATGTTGGTTTATTTACTGCTCTGAATAGGTTTTATTTTCACCAAATGGGCATTTTTTGAGTTTGTATACTGCATTTAATGATTAATCGATTGCAAAATTATTAGTTGACTATTATTTCAGTTACTGATTCTTCACGATTAATTGTTTCAGCCCAACAAGAGACATTATAAATGTCTCTAGAAACATTGCTTTAAGAAGAAGTAAAGCTTACAAGCAAGCAAGTGAGACTATTTCTTTTAATCGCGTAGTTTCATCTAAAACTTTTAGGGCAAAATGTAGAGGTTTGTGATTCTGAATATTTTGGTATTGAACCACCAATAGTTACGTTTTACTATTTAAGTTTTAGATATCATCAAACTTCTGAGCTTTTAGATGTTTTGTGCTTTTTTTCCCTTGAATTATTTCACTAAAATCTGGGACAGAGTTTTTACGTTTAGGTGTCTACAAAATACTTTAAATCAAACGTATTTTTTGTAGAATTTACACATTTTTGCACGTTTTTATACATACATTTGGGTCTCTACTTCTTCTAAAAACAGCCAACACCCTTAAGAAAAACACGCAGCTGGATTTTGGCAATAACTTATTGTTTTTTGGTGTCTGGAAATTGAGCCATTTCAAAAACCACATTCCATGGGCACTGTGCCGTTACCTAGCAACCCCAGCCAAGCCCTGCCCGGTTACCTAGCAACCCCAGCCAAGCCCTGCCCGGTTACCTAGCAACCCCAGCCATCTTAGATTCTATGGAAGCAGCAGGAACTCAATAAATATTGACAGTTTGAATCTGCTTTGTGCCTTTTTGCGCATTGGAGGTTAGATTAGAAGAATTTCAGGACCTGGTAACAGGGTGTACTTACTTTCAATCACTATTGCAGCCTATGATATCCAAAGGAATGTCTGTTTGAGTGATTTGTACCTATTTTATGTTAATTTACTGGTTTATTTCATAAAGGAAAGTGGTAGAATGGATGATTTTTCCTCTGATACACAAACCGATACTGTTGTAAAATTAACTTTGATAGAATATGGAATGAAATAAAAGGAAATATGTGCATTAAATCATCTGTTTTTCTTTGATTTGTTCAGCATGTTGAGTTGGAAGTAGGGCTGAAACGATTAATCGTGATTAATCAATAATTTAAATAATTCTAAACTAATTTAATAATTGATTAATCGTTTGCTAGAGTATAAAGATTCTGAAAAAGGTCAGTTTCTGAAAGAACAACACATTCGGAGTAGTAATTAGGCTAAAACTGCACAAAAAATAAAAAAGATTTTGCATTTAAGATAAAAAAAGAAATCTTTTTGTAAAAATGTTTCACCCAGATCTCATCAGCTATATCTGGTTCAAATTCTGTAAATAAATCTGTTATTTAGCACATTTTGCATCTAATTAATCAAAAAAAAAAAATCACAAAATCAGAACTTTACTGAATTGATGTTAAGTCAAACAGAGTTCAGTTTTACTCGTTTGAAACATGTTTTGACTGCAGATGCATCCTTTGCTACAAATAATCAAGCTAAATTACACTAAGGGAATACTGTGTTGCTGCATTTTAAGCAATAAAATATTTACTTTCTAATGCAAGATGTTGCAACTATTAATGTTTTCTTATATAGACAAGATTTAAGTGGTTAAATAAAAAATATGTGGAATTTGGCCATTTTTAAAAATCTGATTAATCGTTTACTAAAATAGTAGTTAGTTGAAAGCAAGTTTAAGTTGGGGTTCTTTTTCCAGAACAATTTTTAAGATTAAAAATGTGAAGAAGTCCCTAAAAAACACAGATTTACTCTATAGTAAGTCCTAAAATGTGCCTTTATATGACATATGTGCATTGCTAATGCATATTTTTGGGTTTATTGCATCAAAACAACCCAATTTCTCAGTCTAGATCTGTACGGAGTGAAAGCTGGTTCTGGGACTTTACATTCAGGCAGCTGGACTGTCTGGTGCTGTGAGTTGATTTTGGAGTCTGCCGGGCAGCAGGAGTGTGAGGTGATGTTGAGCAGAGTAGCAGTGACTTTGTTGTTTTAATGGAGGCGGGTTTGGGGGTGGGGGGTTCGGTCCCGCAGGAAGGTATTCACAAATGGGAATGGTGAAACAATAGGCCCAGTGTGGAGCCCACACTTCGCCCCTCTGGCTGCCAGAAGTCTCTAAACAAGACCCTTTAAATAGAAAATTGGTGGTGGTGGTGGAGGGCCGCTGGCGCTTTAATGTCCTCCAAATGCTCACGTCTCATTTAGGCTGCTGGATTGCACAACAGTAAAATTAATACTGGTGACATAGTGGCAAAAAACTAATAAAGAAGCCACTTCTGGGGCCAAGTTGGCTGGACGGCAACAACGGGGCGACATGCTAACGCTGTAATAATTTCCTGCAGCCATCTGGAAGTGTTTTACACCTTTCGGATCGCCCTGCCATGCCTCCTCTCTGCTCGTTTTTCACGTCTAGGTTTCAAACCATAAATAAAACCCTTACTTTTTCCTTACAGCAGCAAAAAAAGAAAAGAGGAAGGCAAATATAAACAAATCATGAAAGTGTGTTTCTAGCTTTCTGCGGGTTTCATTTCTGATTTTTTTTCTTCTTGGGTGTGAATCATTAAATGTCAAGCAAGCAGCTGCTCTAGTACGATTTTTAGCTCTGATGTGTTGATTTGCTGGAATGCATCTTCTCAGGAGAGACTGCCAGTCAGACGGGTGCTCAAAAATAATCCTCAAACATGTCAGAAGTATCACTGACAAAGAAAATGAGGAGATGAATTACTGCAGCTAAGCTGTGCAGACATGTGGGCGCGTTTGTTTTGTCATTGTGGAGAAGCTCGCATCCCAATCTGCTGACGTTCCACCACTAAACTTTAAAAATTAATGTCTTAAAATGGATATTTAATTAAGCCTGTTGTAGAGGGTGAGATATTCAATATTAATATCCATAATTATCAAAAATCTGTCACAAAATCCAAATTCAATCTGTAGGATAACTTTTTTTCACGCCATTGAATGATTCTAGCACTCAT
>CAEFZX010010965.1:0-55104 GCA_903066825.1 Alfaro cultratus
CACGCACACACACACGCACACACACACACACACACACACACACGCACACAAACACACACACACACGCACACACACACACACACGCACACACACACACACACACAAAAGGGCCTGTCCTCAGTTTGTGTTATGAACCCACTGTACAGATGCTTTCACTACCCGTCTCTTCTTCCTGTGTCAAAGAACATCAGCGACAAGAAACACACACACTCAAAAAAAAAAAAAAAAATCCCGCTTTGCAACTCTTGCAGATTAAATTAAGCAACCTATCAGAGCTGAAACCGCAGCTGCGAGTGCGCGTACGCCTCGGCACATGTGGCATCACATAAAAGCCACTTGAGGTTCGGCGGGGAGCTGCATAACTCTCCGGGATAAAAATACTGGGTATAAAAGCATCAGAATGAGGAGGCGCACACATCATAGGTGGCTGACGCAGCCCTACACACGTCTTCTCGCTTGCTAACTGCAAATTAATGTTTGTGCATCGTTTGTAAAGCAGAAGCACACCTCAAGTATTTAGTAATGTTTGAGTTTGCACAGTGGCAGTGAAAAGCGAAGTAAGCGAAATGGTAATTTGGATTGCTCTGACCATTGCATGTAATGTACAGTTACCAAACACACACACACACACACACACACACACACACACACACACACACACACACACACACACACACACACACACACACACACGTGACTCATACTTGTCCCCTGTGCTGAAATTTTGTACATTTCAAATGAAATAGAGAAAACAACCGAAACAATGTGAGCAACACCTAAACACCCAGCTTTCTCTTCTTTTTTTCACCCTCTAACTGTTTTGAATATAAAAGAAAGTGAATAAAGTTAAATGCCTTAAAGGGGCAGTATGCTGTATTTTCCAGGCAGATAGTGATATTTCATAAGAGTGCTATAAGATTGCTGTAGCCTATATGTCAAAAGCAACTTCAAAGAAATTTGACTTTACAATTTAACGCCTTGAAATTGGGTCTCCGTCTCTTTAAGAAGCTCCTGCTCTTCCCAGCATTCGGCCTTCAGCACCTCATGTCAGTGTTTCTCCAGGCCGTTTGCTAGTGTTGAACTAAGAAGCCGTTTCTATGACTAGCATCCAACTTAACACAAGGTGTTACTAATTTCTGCTGCCGCTAGTCTGGAGGCTCAAAAACGTTGATTTTACATATAACACGCCGTCCCTTTAATAGTTTTAAAATCTTGGAAAGATTTTTCAAATAGCTCAAACTTTTGCCTGTTTTTTTCAAGTTAAAAATTCCACCTCAATGCATTGCATTTGTGTTTAACTCGGTGGTGCGTAAAATGGGAGGAAATGAATGTGAGGATTTCAGACAACAATTTGCCTCAGAAGTTTGTTAGAGAACGTTGGTGAACAAACACCATCGTGCAGACCAAGGGACACAGCAGAGAGCTCATGTGTGAGTCCTGTCGCCATGACAACTAACTGTAAATCTAATATTTGTGTGGGTGGCAACAAGAAAACCATAGCAGTAGAAGCCCCATGTGCAAAAATGAGGGGAAAAGGCTGTTGTGGTCCAACGAGACCAAATCTGAACTTTTTTGCTCAACATGAAAAACACAGGTGTGGTTAGAAACTGATACCTCATGGCAATACACGGTGGTGGCAGCATTGTACCGTGGTAACATGTTTCTTTCACTGGTGAGAGCTGTTTGTGGTTGCAACGTGACAACATGGGAAAATGTTTACCGAAGTATTCACAACGCTTCACTTTTCTCACATTTTGTCAAGATACAGCTTAGTTCAGAAATGTACTAAATGAATCTCTTTCCACTAAAATCTACACATGAATATCTTATAATGACAATGTGGAGAAAAAAGGCTTAGAGATTTGTGCAAATGTATTAAAAATAGAAAACCAAGAAATCACCAAGAAATCCAAAACTTTTCTTCCACTTTGTCATAATGTGGAGATTTTTGTATGTAGAAGTTTGGGGAAAGAGATTCATTTAGCACAATTCAGAATAAGACTTTAATGTAAAATGTGGACAAAGGAGACTTTGATGCTTGGCTCCGCACACATAGGTACGGCGATGGCGCCAAAGCGAAAAATATGCGATAGAGAAGAGGACACAGGAAATGAAGGAGGATGTGGTTACTGAAAGGTCTGGGGTTTGCCAGCTTTGACTCTCCTGCACCTCATGGAGGGAACATTAAATAACACATCTGTGTGTTGTTTTCAGGATGCCAGTAGCAACTGAATATGAGTGATTATGATCCACTTGATGTGTTTCCATACGGAAAGATCCCGTTTGAGGGAGTGTGCGTCCTGCCAGCTTCAGGGCTCGGATATATTTCTACATCTGCTACCGGAGTTTTTCCCCGGTGCTGCTGGGATGCAACAGTTTTTGAAGAAACTTGCGGACTGCCAAAGAGCCCTGCGTTAATCATTAAGTAGAGTGTGAAGAGTAAATATTGAATTCTTCTTTAAAGAATTATTGAGCAGCTGGAGAAAATTTACTTTTCCCCTTGATGGTTGCGTCTGAAAGCTCACATGAGTCACAGCCAGATTTCAAATCTATCTTTAAGAACAGGAACTATAAATAACGTGGCCTGTCCGTCTATCTAACAACAAAAGATACCAATGAAACCATTTGTGTGATCATAGCTTTTTTAAAAATACATCATTTTATTGTCCTTTTGCACGTCGTTTAGGTTATCCGGAAAACCATGGCTGCTGGGTTTGCACCGCTGCCATGGCAACTTGTACAATGTCAGCAAAGTGTCTGATGTAAACACAGGCAACACGAGCCTTGAGATAAATAAAAACTGCGAAATCTACACCGATACAAATGATACAAACATAGATAATGTCAGTTCAGGATCGTGGCTCAGCAAGTTTCGGTTCTGCGCCAGCTAGCTGTGGTGTCACATGAATGGAAAGCAGCTGAACGTTTTTGAAATTCAAGATGAACATTGTGGAAAAATGTACCAAGAGCATAATCCAGTGATTTACTGTTGCATATGAAGAATTTCTCTTGAAGTACAGGAGAAAAAAAAAATTAATTTTAATTTAGCTTTTGTAGCTCTGGAGGAGCTTTGGAGCCTTCATCTCCTACTTTCCCCCTGTAATCTCCTTAAAGTCTTCAAGATTAGAAGCCTAAATGTCCACTTTTAACAAAATCTATAGATTTACAAGTTTAATAAGAAAAACCTCTCCAGAGAAGGTGCTGCTGTTAATTAAAAAAAACAGCAGCCTGAGGAATTCGGGGTCAGATCAAGCAGCATAACCAAATCACTTTCTCACGTCTGAATTGTTGCAGTGCCATAAACAGGCACACACAACAGGGGTTTGTCCGTTTGGCTCCTGACAAACTGTTTAGAGGTTTCAGACACTGATTCAATAACAGAGCTGTCCAGATCTTCCTCCTCCACACGCTAATCTACAGTAAACAGCTCTGTTTTTCAGTATCTGGGCAAAATCAAGCACAGGGTTCCTTCACATATTTCATGTGAAAATACCACACTTTCATGGATTTAACTTTCCAGGGCTACCAGTCCAGTCTGTTCACCCTAAAATACCAGAAAATATGCTTACTTAGTACTTAAAGAATATAAAAATATTTGTTTTGTGAAATGCTTTGTGTTAGGCAGTCTTGTTTCAAGAAGCAGTTAGCACTATAGGGGTGTTTTCACACTTGATAGTCCAGTAGACTCTGCTTGATTGAGGACCTAAAAGGCAACAGTTGTTAAATTTTCAGCTGGTGCTGTTTGCTTTGCATTGTGTCCAGCAATCCAAACTCATTGAAAAACCTGCTCCCCCCACTCGCTTGTGTGGTGCTGCACCAAGAATCACTTTTGCCTTTGGTAAAAGACCTCAAGACATTTCTTGTGAGACATGTGAATTGATTTTGGCTGTATTTACCCAGAATGCCCTGCGCAATAGTCCACTTCCTGCTTCTGCAGAGTTCATCCAACCAGACTGAGACCTTGGTTTGTTGGTGGACAAGAGTCCATTTCTTTGATCTGCATGCAGTTGAACTAAAATATACATGAGATCTGATGATTTTATGACTATAGTAAATAACGACAAAAAAAGGAAAAAAGAGAAGACTTTGGGACGCTCCCCAAAAAGTTGTGGCCCTGGGCTACTGCCCCTTTAAGCCCTTTCCAAGAGCCTGTCCCAGACTGCATAGCTTTTTCTTCTTGGGTCACTTTAGATAAGCTCACTGCTAAACTGGTCCGGTGAATGACAGTAGCAAAACCACAGTTTCAGTTTCTACTGTCTTAATCAAGTGACACGGCGTCACGCTGTCACATGTAAATGACATCAGAAAGTACATGGATGGCTGCCCACACAAACTCCTGAAAACCGTTCAAACTGCTACTTGTATAAATAACATTCTCCCTCTGACAGATCACATTTTTCCCACACAGCTCCTCCGTTCAGATGACGGATGATCACATTGCGCAGACGTCAGTTAAAAGCATGTGGGATTAATGCTTACTGGCGAGCACGACGGAGACTCACACACACACACACACACACACACACACACACACACACACACACACACACACACACACACACACACACACACACGCACGCACACACACACACACACACACACACACACACACACACACACACACACACACACACACACACACACACACACACTGGATAGATCTGTCCATATGGAAACATATGAAGCCCATAAGAGAGCAGATACAGACTTAGATCCAGACAGTCATTAAAAGTCAAACACAAACAAATCTAAACAGGTGAAACTCGCCTACATGCAAATATACAAATACACACACGCACGCACGCATGCACGCACGCACGCATGCACGCACGCATGCACGCACGCACGCATGCACGCACGCACGCATGCACGCACGCACGCATGCACGCACACACGTTTGTGTGGCTATCTCTGTGGGGACTTTCCATTGACTTCTATTCATTTCTACAGCCTAAATCTTATCCTAACCATTACATACCTAACCCTAACCAAAACTCAATTCACACCTTAGTCCTAAATCTAGCCCCTGACCAGGCTTCGGTCCCCACAATTTGAAGTGGCTCCCCACAACATAGTATGTGTCAGGAAAATGGTCACAATGTATTACAAACAAATGCATATACACACACACACACACACACACACACACGCACATATATATACACACACGTGGTGCATCTGCTTCTTGTTTACCGAAGATGCTGAAGCAACATAAACTCTTCCTCTTCCTGCCGGGATGTGTGGATGATTTGTGCGTCTCCATGTGTCTCTCCGTTTGTCTCCATGTGTCTGGCTCTCTGTCTGCACTAAAGCGATGACAGGGAGTCAAGATGATGCTTCTGGAGGCCAAGACAGCATGTGACCATGTGAAACTAAAGGAGGGGTTAAGGGACAGAGGGAGACGACGAAGTCTGGTCACATCAGTGGCCTTTCATTGAGCCCGAAAGCCTACAACCCGCTCGACTTGAAAAAAAACGAACCAGCTGCACCAAACCGAAACTCTAATCTGCGACTTCCTTACACGCTTCAGGGATTGTTTGTGAACACAGCACAGAAACCATGGCAACGGCAACCTTTTTCCTCTCTAACAAGTGGGGTGATATATGTCATGATCGGAGTCCACACATGCTCTTTTAGTTGTTTACAGTATCTTCAAGCATTTTTGTCCTCCTCACACATAGCTAGACATGTTTATGACTCTTCAAGTAGGATTGTGCATCGGCAGACAGTTTGCAACAATCAAACAGCTTTAAAACTCCCCACCTGTTAAATGAGATATGGGCAGTTTACCAATCGCAGCAGATTGTTTTACTTCCTGAACCCAAACCAAAAGGGCAACTGATCAAAGAAGTTTTTCAGATGCACAGTTTATAAAGGCTTCACTCTCTCCTGTCAGTTTTGTGAGCAGGGAACATCTGAAGTAGGAAGCAGGGAAAAGGGCAGTTACTTTAGATTTGGTTTGACTTTCTGTAGGCGATTGTAACAAGAGAATGTCAAACAAACAGGTCAATAAACCGCAGCCATCTGGGACTATTGATCAGCTTCTGGAAAGATTATTCGCTAGAGGAGCCAAAGTATCTCTTTCACAAAGACCAGACGTCTGGTGATTATTTTACCGATTAATAACAAACAATAATTCACCGGGTTTTAAATGCTGCGGCGGTGTTTTGATCTGACTTTGCGTCCACTTCTTTTCCAAACCAGACTTATTTCTTGTGATTCTTTCTTAACACAGTCAACATTTCCATCAAAGTTTTTACATTTATTTATTTTTTTATATAAAATGTTAAAAAAAGATTAAGTTCATTTAAAAAATGAAGTTATGGGATAAAATAAGCAGCAAATTTCAATGTACTTTTGTTCTTAAGCCAATGCAGAGTTGTGCAAGATTATGACGTGGAAGGAAAACCACTCTAATCTAAACAAGTTAGACGAATAGTAAATAGAGTTAGCATGTGCATAACTTTGAAAGCCTGATAGACCATAATGAAAAATACTCCATCGTGGAGACTAAGTAACCTCTATCTGAGGATTGCAAATACAAGTGCAAACTTTCAAAGACAACGTGCTTGTCAAGAAAATTGTTCCTCAGAGAACCAATCAAGAGTTTCATGTAACTCAACCTCATCCGTGTTGGAACAGTCCAGTCAAAGTACAGTGCCAAAAGCAAATGAAATTCTATGTGAAGACTTGAATGTTCACAGAAGCTCTCCACTGAGTCTGACTGGGCTTCAGCTATTTTGCAAACTAATGGGCAGGAAATGTCAAGTCTATAGATGTGGGATTTTATTTAGGCATATCGGGGCAAATGGAGTTGAATACAGTTTTGCTGTTTTATTTGCACAATGTTGAAAATTGGGCATCATACTTCCCAATTCGGCACCTGCGTAAACTGGAGTAAAATCAAGTGGATGCAATGCAGAACAACTTCCATTGCCATGCTTTTCACAAGGCACTGCGAAAAAAACCCCAAAAAACAATATAAATTCGCTTTATTTTTTTTTCCATTTGTCTTTCCCATGTCAATAAGCTAATTAGCTTAACATTAACTCACTTACTGATGACATGGGAGCCCAGTTTACTCTAAGCAGCACTCTGTTGTGGGAAAAGAAACGATTGGAAACAATCCCGAGGCATATTTTCTATTTTTATTTTCAAAAATTGAAAATGTGGCTGGCTGTGATCTGCCTCAGATGTGCCAGATTGTCCTGGATGGGAGCCCAGCAACAGAAACAAAGCTATTGCTGTGTAATTCCATTTACACACATTAAAACCAGCCTCACCCGTTTTTCTGTTTGGTTATCAGTGATCGAGCCAAGGGGGAAACAAAGGGAGCAAACTATGTGAAGTTAGTGTGATGTAGTCTGATCCGTGCAAACACTCAATTGATTCCAAATAGATGCTCATTTGTCATAAATGACTATTTCAAAAAGGAGCAAAACTGTAAAGATTTATGCGCAAAATCCCAAAATCTTCTAACTAAATGGATCCTGGGCTCATCACTTAGTATTAACCATTTTCTTCCTTCTATAAATGCTCCTATATGTGGATGCTAGACTTCAGAAGCACAGCGGTGCGCTGCTAGCTTAGCTTTATTTTTGTGTTTCATATTGCGGTTCATGCTTTCAGGTGGTGACAAATTGAATTTGCAGCAGGGCTGCTCGTAAAATTACGACCATGTGTTCTGGTGCCTGTGTGTGGTTTGCCGATGGTCTTGTGTTTGTGTTGATTTTGAGATTAAAGTGATTAAAGTGGCCGAGTAGGAGATGAGGAGGAGACGAGGAAAGAAGTTTGAGTTATTTTTTTATATCTTGTACTTTTTTAGCAGTTTGGTTTGATAGTTTGATACAGTTTGATACAGGTTATACACCTAAGCCTCCTCACAGTGTTTTTGACAAAACCAGTTGTTTTTCTTCTTCTACTTCTGGTTTGACTCACGGCCTTTGTGTTTTAGGTTCCTCATTTTTCACAGATATTTTATCTGTTCATGTGTCACCGTGGGTGCAGGCCATGTAGACATCAACAACTATCTTCAAAACAATCTGACCTGCATGTGTCCCTGCAAACCCTTACAGTCTTTTACAGTATATACTTTACTCACACTTTTCCCATGACTGGACAATGAACCATGAAATGGGCCTGATTATTAGAGCCTTGAATCTCCCCTGGGTTGTGTTATGTGTGTGTGTGTGTGTGTGTGTGTGTGTGTGTGTGTGTGTGTGTGTGTGTGTGTTATAAGTACTGATGTTGTTTATGTCAACTATATCCGCCGATGACGGGATAAGTTGCCTGACTAGTAGCCTACAGTTTGGTGGAGAGTGAGAACCAAAAACCTTTTTCCTCCTTTAGAAAATAAATTGCTGTTATTTTCACCAGTAAACCTCAAACCAACCACTAACAACTCTATGCCCTTCTATAACTCTTTGGAAAGTTGCAACGCCCAAGTTGCAAAAGTATTTTACTGCACAGCTTTCAGTTGTTGCTGCATCTCAGAAAAAGAGATACAGTTTGGTAGAACCAGATTCTGCAGCCCAGAGGCCTTGTGAGCAGTAGACAGATATAGAAGAACTTGTGTTGCCTGCAGAGGATCCTGACCGTGACACAACAGATCACATTTGGGATGAATTAGAGCAGAGACTGTAAGCCAGGCATTTAAACACCACTACAGGAGAACTTCCTGTCCATACCGATTACCTTCTACAGAGAAGTTTTTGAACAAATTTGTGTAAAATGAGCTATAACAACATTTGATTTCCCTTTGAGGTTAGAGAGGCATTGTTGAATTGAGTTGAACTGAGCTTCCTGTTTCTATGCGGTATATTGTATGACAGCACAAGGGTAATTTGTGTCTCAAGTCCAAAACATCTGAATCAAATGACTGTAGGAGTTATTTCAGTCCTGCTAATGACCTTATTATACGAGTCAGTGATGCAGAGACACAGTGAAATGTTGCAGAGACAACAGCCCTCAAAGAATGGACCTGCTATCTGGAGACACTTTTTTTCTTAGTCGCTCCTTAAAAAGGGGAAAATTGCACTCATAAAAAAAGTTTAAAGCAACCTGAACTGTGACAATCAAGGCATGATGAAGACCCATGTGTATCTTTCCACCACACACAAAGAAAGACAAAAACAATCTCCAAGAACCACTGGTAGAATTTCAGACAGACCAAACCTGCATAAAATCTGTTATTTTAAGGCTGTTGTGCAGATCCTGACAATGAGTACTTCTAATGGTGGTAGGAATTTAGGACAGCGAATGCGACACCATCAATGACATCAATGTGTTGTTTCTGTTCTCCAGCTGAACAGAAACAAAACTGATTGTGATTATGATTATTGGAACTGCCTAGAGTCAGCACACGGCTTCAGTTATTACAGCTAGAAACAAGAGATCAGGTCTGAAATCTGAATGTACATGAACACAGTTACAAAGTCGGCTTTCTATCGCTTGAAGGACATTTCCAGGATTGAAGCAAGATTTAGAGATACTCGTGTTTATTTTTCGTTGAATTGATCACTGCAACAGTGTCTTCACAGATCTGCTTAAAAGGCCAATAAAAAGGTCAATAAATCACAGAACAGCTAAGCACCAAAATACATTAACCAGAACCAAACTTGGAGAAGCAGCATTCAGCGTCTGTGCTCCTCTAATCTGGAACAAACATTTTTCACATGTATTTGCTTGATGATTTGAATGATGTAATTCAACAAAATGTCATATTTACTGCTTGTTTCGTAATCAGTCGCTGTTGTGTGTTTTTAATGCTGTAAAGTGCTTTTTACTGAAACATGCTTTACAAATAAACTTGACTGGGTGCTTGTAAGGCTAGAGACCGGTTTTGCTGTTCTTGAACTACTTTTTAAATAGCAGAGTTTGAATGATTTGCAAGTTTTCACGGGACATCTAAACTTTGTTGCCACATCATGTCATGTCATCTTATCCGCCCAGCTGCCCTTCTCTAATCTACACCAGCGAAACCTCGCAGAGGTCAACCCCTACATCCGTCTGCAGCCGGCTTTCTTTGTGCCCCGGGGGATGAGAAAATGCAGGCACTGGAAAATGGGTGAAGAGCTGAATGCTGCCGAGGGAAGAAAGGGAAAAAGCAGAGAAGGGGGAGGGAGGAGAAGTTAGAGGAAAACGTGAGCGGATGTAAGAGCACTTACTGGATATTCTCAAACTCTCAAGCAGCAGCTGTTTAGATTAAGTGTTAGTCATCACGCTCTTTTTTGATTTCTGTCCACCCCCCAACATCCTCCCACCCTTCTTTTATTTTGGGGGGGGAGGCTGTGAATAGCTCCTGAAATAGAGGCCAGTGGAGCAGCAGAGGATATTGTGAAAGCATGTGTGTGTGTGGTGGTGTTTGTGTGTGTGCAATGTGATACGACGAGTGTGAGAAAGTTGTTCACAAGGAGAGGATTTGGAGTGAGAGACGAAGAGATCGAGACAGAGCGTTGTTGAGGGACGCAAGTCCGCAGAGATTAGAGAAAGAGAGGAAAAGAGAGGCAGAAAAAACCAGAGAGAGAGAGAGAGAGAGGGAGAGAGAGAGAAGGGGAGGGGAATCACAAAGAGAGAGAGAGAGAGAGAGAGGAGTGTGCTCAGACTGAAAGTCTGAATCAGTAAGAAAGAAAGCTGGTGACTGTTCACTGTTTTTAGTGCCTTATTAGTAATTCCCTTCTTAAAGCAGTGGGTTTATGTTTCTTCAGTTCTTCTGTTTTTGGATTTCCATGACCCTTGGACTACAAATCGACCTGAAAGCTTTTGTGAGAGGATCCAGTCTTTGCGTTTGAATTGAAGCTCATTGATATTTCGTGTGGATCTGAAGGAAATCTCCTGTGTGGATCTATTTCTTGCCTCTGAAATGGGGTTTGGCAAAGGGCTGCTGATTCTGGGTGAGTCTTTCAATGAAGTTTGTGTGTCTTAATGTCCCCTTCTGTGCGCATGGCGAAACCAAAACTAAATGATCAAAATGATCAAATACTTTAGTCACGTACCTTTACGGGTTTTTTTTGCAAACTCTTTCTATGAAAATAGAATCACACAACTTGAAAGCAGCTCTTTAAATTAAAATAAGAGTTTAAAGAGGATAAATTTGACTTTATAGAACTCGACAAGAATAACGCCTCAAAGTTTTAATTGCGTCCAGCTCTTTTCAGCCAAGGTTTGAGTTGTGAACTGTCACTAAATTGTTGCCAAAGTGACCAAAGTGACATCTCCAGTCAGATGTGCTTTTTAGGCAAAGTGGATCTTTAAGGCTTTGTAAAAGTTGAGGTTGTGGATGAAGTTCAAGCTGTGAAAATCGTGGCTAATCTGAATAAACCACAGCTGCTGGACGTTTTGATCACTAGCGGAAAGACATTTTTTTTTGTTTTTCTTTAGGTGAATCTCACATAGATAAGATGAGATGTAACCAAGGCTGTTTAGCCGGTTGTGTATCTATGTTTATCTCTTTTTAGAAGTACCTGATGTTTTATCATTTTAAAAGAATAGAATTACAGAGTTTGTGCAGATTTGTTGGCTGAATCTTCAACTTTTTCTTAAAGTTGCTAAGTTACAATCTGGTGACTGTCGAGGCCATTGCTCTCCAATGAAATCATCCCATTATAAAAAAAACATTTTGAGAAGATCTGAGCTTTGTGGCACTGTGTATCCATCATACAAAAGTCGCATAATGATCTTACACTCAGATAGTCTGTGGTCTTTAAAACAAAATTACAAATGGTACTAATTGGCCCAAAGTATAACTGGAAAATATTCCCTATACCATGATACCTCCACCACCAGTCTGAATCTTTGATGCATGTATGATGGATACAAGCTGTCAGGTGGCTTAACTCTTTATTTAGGTTTATATAGTTCAAAGCAGAACATCAAGTGAGATCTTTTGCTCTTTCCCTAAACATTATATAATCTATATACTTTAAAGACAGAAATATACTTTAATCATGTTCCAACTCCAGGTTGAAAAGATTCACTTTCATTTGTGAAGATGCAGTCGTTTTTCCCATCACACACCTTTTATAGTCTCTGTTTCTCTTCAGTTATGGTTGGTGGCTTCACATTCTTCCAATTAACATTTGTAATTTGCTTAGCAATCAACATTAAAATACACAGAATTTAGCTTCGAGCATTGAAATCGTCAGCAAACGTTTTGAAGGCACTTCCCTTTTAACTATTTTCTCAATCTCATTAGAGATAATTTCTGACCATAACATGGCAACGTTGCTGCAGAAATCGAGACTTGGAACAAGCAACATTTTTTTCCATCCTATAGTGTCCAACTATGGTGAGCCCTTATAAATTATGGTCTCAGATTTCTGCTCCTAGCTGAAGGAAGTGGTACCGACTGTTGTTTTATTACATACCATTTGTCGTAATAAGAGGCTATTTAAGCTGCTGTTGCCTTTCTATCATCTTCAGCCAGTTTTCCTTTTCTTCTTCGACCTCGAATATCAACAAGGAAAGAAAAGGCTGCGCTGAAAATCCCCAGAGATCATCAGTTTCTGAAGTCCTAAGACCAGCATGTCTGGAATAAACAACCGTACCACATTTAAAGTCACTCAAATCCCTTTTCTTCTCCATTCTGATGCTCGGTTTGAGCTTCAGAAAGTTGCCTTTGAATTGTCTAGAGCAGGTTAAATGAGAAAAGCCCCCATGTTTGCTTTGGAGTAACAGGGAACGCAGGGGGGTCTGCGGCCTGCGGCTCCGGGGCCGCAGCCGGCTGTTTGGACTTTCCACACTGAATCTTAGTAAGTTTGGCAAAAAACAACAAATAACCAAAAAATATAGTATTTCTTATTAATTTTTTTTACTTTTAAATTTTTCTGATGGAAAAATTTCACTAAATATCCACAAAAGAATAAATTCAAAACAACCAGTAATCATTTTTATTTGGTCTTTTTTGCTGGTCATTAAGTTGGAAACTATGAGCTTTTTCAGAATCAGAATCAGTTTTAAAGGTAAAGATCGTGAGACCAAACAGGAATTAAATTAATTTTTAACACTCACAGTTTACAAACATTTGTTGCAAATACAAAAACTTTAGAGGATTTTTTTTAATACAAATATCAACATCCCATAGAAGAAACTTTGTTCACCCACGTTATTGGAAAAAAATGCTAAAATTAGAAATAAAAATGATGGTTCTTTAAACCCAACAACACATTTTTTTGGTAGATATTTATAAAAAATTATAAGCAGTCATTGTCCAACAGATTATGTAACATTTGCTGCAGTAATCAAGTTTTATTTACCTGGACTGAAGAGAAAATGGACAAAAGTGGCCCTAGACGCCTCAGTCATTTGATGCCCAGGCTCCAGTCAGTTCACTCCTTCAGCAATTTGTACACATATTCACTCAAAGCAGAGCCACTTCTTTCATTTCCACTTGCATCTTTTTTTATGAGTAAGCCAACCAGTTCATACACATGTGACATAATACGTTTATTTCTACTTTTAGAGATAAATGCTGAATATCAGGTAGAATTGAATCCAATCTTAAAACATTTGGTGAAAACTTTATATTACCAATCCTGATCCTCGTTTGAAATCGCTGACCTATGAAATATGACCGATTGTGAACCTGATTTACCACAAGCACACGCTTTCATATGTTTTTGTAATTGTTTTCATCTCGCAAAGTCCCAATAGGAGTCCTGTTTTCTGTGTTTTTACTGCTGGTGAAAACTGCACTCTGAGAAACAAATCACAAGCTAATCACGGCACGAGGTCATGTTAAGTAACTGTGGAGTCAGCGATTTCCTGCGGAGGCTTAATTCAGAAAAAAGAGAGAGCAGAAACGTTTTGGAGCTGCTTGTTACTGAACTCTGTGTGAAATGTTCATTGTTGTTTGTGTCTGCTTGCTGACAGCATTGAAACTGTCAGGAGATTGAAATGACATCACTGGTTTTTTTCTTCTTCTTTTTTTAAAACATGCCGAAATGTGTGTGTGGGGGGAAAATGGCAGAAAGAGCTGTGTGATGTGTGTGTGTGTTTTTCTTATACGCCAGGTGACGCAAACTGTCGGGAGTGGAAAGGTTTTTTTTTCCCATACGTTTGTACATTTGTCGTGTGAAAATATTTTGTCACAGCACAATTTAAAAACCACTGGATAGTTGATCATTTTATCTCTTTATCCCACTGGGATGGCTTATAGTTAACTATTACTGCATAAATAAACTGAATTTGAAAGAAGTTGCCGTTTTACGTTTGTGTCTGGATTTGACTTCTTCAAATCAAGCAACGTTGTCCAAAGTTTTGAGAAATATATGAGCTTTTCTTTTGCCATAATTGATGTTTCTTAGTCAGATAAATCTCAGACGAAGCCTGACAAAATGTTTTGAGAGAAACGCTGATTTCAGGCAGCTGTGTTTTGTGTCAGTGTTTTCTGGAGACTCGGTAGCCATAGCATGCTACCTCATGTTGGTGAATCACCCAGCGTTATCTTGGTCCACTTTCATTCCAACTGAGATCTTCCCATCAGGAGTGGTTTGTGCGTCTGAGCTGCTCGGATCAGATCTCGATGAGGTCTGCCGACACTTATTCATACACGCATAACACCCAGGAATGTAGGGCCAAATATACCTTTGTGTTCAATTTCCACAGAGGCACTACATGATTTATTACGATAACACGGAAGATTAAGGCACAATCAGCCTCTTTTGAAATGTCTTCAGAAACGTCCTGCCTTCTTTTCAGCGTGGTCATCTTGGCATTTTCATCTCAGCCGTGAAAAGATCATTTTGTCTTGGAATGGTAGCTAAGCGTCCGGCATGCCTCGCTTCCCGGGTTAAATGAGACAAGCCCCCATGTTTGCTTTGGAGTAACAGTGAACACAGGGGGAGGCTTTGTTAGTGCTCATCGCGGATATAAAGTTACACCACCCAACGTTGAAGATGCAAGGCAGAGGAGTCACATAGCCGTCTTTATGACCACCATTTGCAAAATTTCCACATTCACTATATAATGGAGTAAATGATTTCAATAGTACTCTCAACTCCAGATGGAAATTTGTCCTAAATGCTGAAGAACGCTGTAAAGTTTTCACATACTACAATCAAAGTCAAGTCAAGTTTGTGTCGCTCATTTCAGCAACAAGGCAATTCAAAGTGCTTTACACCTGAAAAGTATGAAAAAAAAACCCCATAAAATTTTGTCAAAATGCCATCTTCAAAATCAAATATACATCAAATATGTTGATTAATGTTCCAGATACTAAGAATCTGGAGGAAGCTGAACTCAGTGTTTCGGTTTGCTGGCACTTTAGCCCCTTTAATCCCGGAAATGTCCTTCAGGTGATGGAAGGCCGGCTTTGCAATTCCCTTTATGTGTCTTTGAAGGTTCAGGTTTTGTACACATTTGACCAAAGAGTTCATAAAACACAAAGGGTTGAGGTGGATCCCATGATAAAGGATGTCATGGGATCCACCTCACATGGTTTTATGCAACATCATCAGAGCACCAAATGTTATCAGGAAACAGCTGAATGATGATAGTAAGAAAAAAAAAAGCCAAATCAGGTATCAAGGCTTTTAAATACACTTAGACTTTGCTAGGTCAATTTCAGAACCGAGTTGTGCATAGATATGAAGAAACCTGACACCCAAAGGACCTCGGTTTAACCTGCTCCCATTTCTGGACTTGTAGCGGGAAGCCATATTGAGTGTTTTGGCCACATACGGGTCAGCTAAGCGGAAAAGGGACCGAACTGCACGACTTTTATCCGTGCGTTTTCCAGACCTGCTGAAGATGATAAAAAGGCACATTCTTTACTCCTCCTCTCCCTGAGCTGAAGAGTTTGAGAGATTATCAGCAAAATGTGAGCTGACAACATAATAACACTTGTTGGAAAAAAAAACCCCCAACCGTAAACACGTCCAAGGTAGGTCATAAATTATACACTACAAAAAGCAAGCCACAGTTAGACCAAATACCTCTACCTCTGTTGCCTCTGCAATATTTGTACACAAGCTTCAACTACAGACATTTATATGCACAGTTAGTATTTATAATTATTTATTGAAGGCTGTGATAAAGATACAGCTGTAAGACAAGCTTGTATCAGTAAATAAGGTACAATAAGCAGGGTAATACATCAAATAATAACTAATAGATGATGTTTACAAATACTTTCTTTCAGCCAAAAACACCAGAATCATACAATCCTACAGCTAAGATTTAAAGATGCATTTGATTGTACCCATGCAATACGTTATGGGAAATACCGGGAATCAAATCATAAAAACAAAAACCCCAAAGAAATTAAATTGGCATCCGAGCTCTGAACACATTCTGCCCCTTGTTCCCATCTGCAGACCACTTCACCACATAATCAAACCCAGACACAATTTTTCTCACTCTGGCTCAGAGAAACGCAGTCTGGTCTGCCTCTGGCTGACATTACGGGATCCCAGCGCTGTCACACTGCAACAGAAGGCTCATTGTGGCTAAAAGGAGGGAAACACAGCGAAAGGATCTTGGAATGTGAACCGGAGCTCCGTCTTTAAGCAGTTTCATTCACTCCCGAGTCATGGAAATGTGACCGGCGTTAGTCTGTTTCGAGGGGCGGCTCTCTGTTTGGTGTGTCACGGCTGACGTTTGTCTAGAAATACGGAGGAGAATAAAACGTTTTTTTGCTGCGTATAAATGTGCAATCATTTCCAGGACTGGTCAATTATTAACATCAAATGATGATGGGGCGAGTTGATAGTTTCGTTCCCATTGCTGGCCCTTTTGCCAAAAACTGTGTGGTGACCAATTTTCCAGTCTGCTCCTCCGTCCCGGTCCAATACATTTAGTGTAACATACTAGATATATCTTCTACAACTTGAAATAATCTCGAGTCTTATCTTTATTGGAATGAAATGAGTTGAAAGCAAAACTCATTGTGTTTGTGCATTTCTGTACACATGGCATGGCTTCCACTTCCTTGAGGACTGATAAGTCAGCCTGAGGTTTTTATGAGCTTCAAGGTCAAGTTGGTCTGTGGCTTTTTTTTTCTTCAGTTTCTCTTCTAGATTTTACTAGGTACCTCTCTCTCTCTCTCTCTCTTTCTCTCTCGTTCTTTTTTTTTAAGCAGCGCTAATTAAAAGTGGGAGGGAAGCTTATTTTCAGCGAAACGTCTTCCTGTTTGCAGGTTTCAAAGGCAGACAAAAGCGATGAATTTAATCACATTCTGAAAAAGTTTATATCTTGCAACAGGTCGTGTATTGTGCTCTGTGTTTCAGATCGCCAAGCAAATCTCAGCGTCAGGAAATAACTAGAGTAATTACAATAACGTGTATGTTTATGCTGCTTCCAAGAAATTGAAAAACTGCAAACAACAGCAGAGTTGTAAACACAAGTTATTGAGTTTGTTGCAACTGCTGGGAGGAAGGATCTGCAGTAACGCTCCTTTGTGGGACTGGGATGCTGCAGTCTGTCACTGAAGCAGCTGTCCTTCTTGGCTACAGCATGAAACACCTTATGTTCCAATGCTCTGTTTCAATTTAATTCAATTCAGTGCAGTTTTACTTATTTAGTGCCAATTCACAACAAATGTCTTCCAAAAAAATTGTAACTCAAGTCGTTGAAAACATAGCAACATGAGGAAATTATTTTCTTTGCTGTACATCTACAGAATGGCTATTGTATTTGCCGTTAGCGTCTTGGTTGCCAAGGGTCTATCAAAAGTCCTTATTGTTGTGGATCATACAAGTACGACTGCAGCTTCTCTTGTGTCCTAGCAACAGCATCATTGCTGTTTTTACTGCCATGTTTACCTTTAGGACAGTTTTCTCCTCATCGCGTTACTTTTGATCAACGATGTTTTTCAGCTTTAGACTTTCCTGTGGAAACCATTTTGAGCCAGCCTCTCGTTATTTCTCATCGTCGGGCCTTTAACATTTTCAATAACTTTGGGGAAAGTGAGGTCTGAAGAGCTGCAAATGATCTTTCTTAACCTCCTGGGAGAGTCATGGATCTGCTCTTTTCACAACTCCTGGAAAGGTTCATCACCCGTCCACGTTTCCTCCATTTGCAGATTATTTCTCTCACTGTGACTTGTTGGAGTCTGAAAGCATCAAAATGACTTCTTTACCCTCTCCAGACTGATTTTTTAAAACTTTTGTTGACACAATAAATTGCTTTCTGAGATCTTTTAGCCTATACCAGACATGTTCAATAAAACTTATATATTAATTCTTCTGCCTGCTTTTCTTGTAATCAGGAGTCCAATGACTATTTACCCTATAAATAATCATCAGACATGGTCAGATGTAACCCACAATTGCTGCTCTCCTGGTAAATTAAAGAAAAAACTTCATCATTTACTCAAGTCTGTCATGGTATTGTGTGACATAAATATCATTTTGGAGACGGTTTCCACCGGCTTGCCCCGTTTGTGTTTGTCCCTCAGCATTTCTTTCTCATGCTCTCTCACCCCATTTCTTACTTTGTCATTGTAACGACTCCCGATGTTTCATCAGTTCCTCTTTCCCAGCATGCATGTTGAGGGAATTTATTATGCAAGACATTTGGCTAGAAAATCTGCAGTTTCTGTAGGCTCTAATCAGCTTAAACCTTTGCTGTCAGAACTCGGCGTCAGATAAAAACCAGCATCGCAGAAATCATGGATTTAATCAGTTTATCAGTTTATCAGTTCTATCAGTTTACGGTTAGGCCATGACTCGCTGTTCGAGAGCACACACTGTGCTTTTTATTGACCCGGCGAGGATACAGTACGCTTTTATTTTTTATCTTACAGCTTTGCTGCATCAAAAGGTAGAAGGAGACTTCTAACACTTTCAAACTTTTATCAATTGCTAAATTAACCAACAATTATAACCACAAATCCTCCTTCTTTTTATTTTTTATTTTTCAACATTTACTCTTGTTTTTTTTTTTACATCTGCATTAACCCACCAAGTTACCTGCATGTAATTCTGCTTAGGTTTTTTTTTAATGCAAATTCATAAATATATGATTCAAAACTGCATGCACATAAAAACTATTTGTGTCAAGCTCCTTGACAATTATTCAGAGGACTCTCTGTATTAAAAAAATAAAAATAAAACTTGCTCTAAAAGTCAGTCAATGTGTACAAAATTCAGATTTAAATGTCAGCTGACTGTTATATTGGGGGTAAACATGTATCTGACTCAATCTTTTAAAATGAATGAGTAAGACAGGTGTTTTAGTTTAAAAACTAATAAGTTTTGTTTTAGCTCATACCCATCATTTGGAAGATAAGTAAACAAAACAAAACGAAAAGAAAAAACGTCCTAACCATAAAAAGCTCAGACAATTCGTGTAAATATATCATCTGCTAGAGATGCGTAACTATCATGACGTCTCGTCTCTAATGAAACATAATAAAACATTTAACTTTCCAACCCCTCAAACAGACTTGTGCATTGCTGAAAAATCTCCGGTGTCAGGTTTATGCATTTTAACAAGCATTTAGAAAGATTTACATTTAAGACTGAGGTAGGTCGCAGTATGTGAGAATAACCTTTCCACAAATCCACTGAGAACGGCGCATCCAGCCAAAGAAACCGACCTATGGAAGAAAAGTAAGACTGCAAGAGTTTGAGCCGCGACTCTTACTGGAATAGAGTTAATGTTTCTTTAGCAACTTATATTTCTATCTTGAATTCTTCTCCTTTATTAAGTGTTTAAAACGATAAGATAATCAGGCCACAAACAGCTACGAACTTCCTGATAAATAATCTTTTACTAGTTTGCAATAGTTGACAAGCTTACAAACAAGCCTTCACATAAACTGCTGTGACGTTTTGTGATTTTTTTTTTTTATTGGAGTAGTTTCAGCATTGAAAAAGTGTGCTTGCAGTTAGAAGTGGGAAAAAATGTTTTTGCTTCATCAAACTGGTGACGCCAAGAGAGTTATCTGCTGCAGGGAGGGTATCTACTGGCCATCGTGCCTATTAGAGCTGAACTTTCTGAGTGAAAGAGAACAGGATATGAGAAAAAGTTTGTTATTTCATCCTGCAGGAAACTTAAGTTTTAATCTAATCGTGTACACAGCACTTTTGCTTTCTAAAATATAACTTTATGACCCCTTACTGCGACGGTTAGTGAAACATAAGCATAAAAATCCAGTGGCAGTTCTGCATTCAACTGTAGAGAAATTTAGGGACATTTTTACTGTAAGAAAAGTGCCAGAAGAGCAAAAAACGTTTCAATGGTTAATCAGCAACAAATTTTAATGGCCATCAACAGAAACTTTATTGCTTCCCTGCAATAAATGCTTTATAAACGGCTCAAGCTTTCTGTTTTCACGCATACCCTCAAAAGGTGCGAGGTAATAATAACAAAAAAATAAATCTCACATATAAAGTAATATTCTGTCTCTTTGTCTCCACAGGGTTTGTGTGTGCACTGCAGAAACCCGTGTTCGGGTGCAGCACGGGCTTCCAAAACATTGACGACAAATGCCAAGGTACAGTTCTTCTGCTTTCTGTGACACAATGATTAAGGCAAGAAGTGTCATTCAGAAATGGAGGAAAGGTTGCAAAGTGTTGCTTTGCAGAGTAAAAGTTTGTTTTGTTCAATACTTAAGTTATACTGGCATCACTTGCTGAACAGCAGTTCTGATATCAGGAAGCAGAAATGTTTGTCTTGACATGATCCCTGCTTGCTATACGTCTCAAACACTCTGTCTCAAAATTGCAGATATAAACGAGTGTAATGAGTATCCTGACTTATGTGGGAACCACGCAAAGTGCATCAACACCAATGGCAGCTACCACTGTGAATGTTCTGCTGGTTTCCACAATGGAAAAGGGAAACCCAGCTTTATTATAGTGGAGGGTCAGTGCACTGGTAAGTGTGGAATCGACTGCTGAAAATGGACCTGAGAAATTGCTCTTAACTGTGTTTGCATGTTCTCTTCCGTCAGATATTAATGAATGCTTGGACAATAACACAACCTGTGGTCCTCATGGCACATGCAATAATGTCATTGGGCACTATAAATGCGTCTGTAACGCCGGCTACGTTAGCGTAGACGCCAGCAACAACACTGCACACTGCAGAGGTGAGTGTTATTTTCTCTCTTCTTTCAGTTCTGGTTGACAGGCGGTCTTACACAATCTGGAAAAAAGAACAAAATATGATCCAAGAGTTTTCCAGTTCTAGTGAAAGCTTTGCCTTTCCAGACTTTTCTTCTGTTCAACTACTGACTTTTTCCTTCCACCAACCAGAACGAAAAACACAGAGCAGTCATCCGCAACTGCAGGTCCGCCCGTTCCCTCCTTCCCTCCCGCTGTTATCAACTCATTATGAAAGGATAACAGACCTTCCAGTCCCTACATACACAAACACTTTACGCTTAAGAGGCGCTCAGACATCACGTCACTCGGTTTATTCAACAGAAACCCACTTGATGAACGCCGAAACGAGGAGTAACAATAACATAAGCTGAGAAGATTTATGAAAATTAAGAGGCTCAGTCGTTTTTGCTATACAGAAAGAAATACCTCTAAAAGCTATTAGCACACGAGAGCAGACCAAGTAAGGTTACAATAATGAAATCCTGGAGGGCACTGGTGGATTTAATTGATACTAGTTGTAGGAAGGAAGGAGGAATGTGTGTTTATTTTTAAATACCAAGGATTTCTTTTTGTTGTAAATAATGGCAACTAGTCTTGGTTATCAATGAAAGGCTCCCAGGCTGAGGAAAACCCAACTTTTTAAAGTTAAACTCTTGTGATAACTCTTGGGAAAAGTTGTTGTTGCTGAGTAAGAAATAAAGAAATTACATGAAAGAAATGAATAATTTTCAAGATTAAAATCTTGAAAAGTCGTTCTTCACAATTTTCCAGCAACACTCTGTGGATAAACGTTTTAATTACAAAGTATTTCACTAAGTGCTCTATTTAACAATCTTTTTAAATGTGCCGCCAGCAAGATAACAACTGGCTCAATATATTGTGGGTTCAGAATTGCCCTAAATTGCACATCATTACCAAACGGCTCTCTTTCAATCCCTTCCACAGATATAGACGAATGCAAGGAACACAAAGACATTTGTGGAGAGAAAGGCGTCTGTGAAAACCTTAATGGGAGTTATCGATGCAAATGTGATGCAGGACACACCAACTACGGCCAGGAAAAAACCAAATGCTCAAGTAAGAGTAATCGCTGCTCTACCAATCGTAGAAAATGTTCAAGTCAGCGTTTTATTGCTTCTTATAAACCACATCTATGTACCAAAGAGCATCAGGGTCACACTAAGAAATTACACAAGAATAAAGTCATAATATTACGACTTTATTGGCGTAATTTTATGACTGTTCTCAAAATACTATGACGTTATTCTTACATTAATTCAATATTATTCCACTGTTGGTTTGTTCTTGCAGTTTCATTGTAGATGCTTCTTGAAATCCTTAATCTCCTTCCTGTAGTAGATCATCTGACCTCAGATCGTCTCATTTTCACTCACATATTTTACTCGTCTGCTGTCAGGAGTCAGGTTTTAAAAACGCTGTGACTGTCATGTAAATGTTTGACTTTTTCTTTTCTCGCAGAGCTCGAGTGTGACAGCTTTAGCGCCAACGGCGATCCAGGGAAGGTATGTCCGGATACATTATCAGCGTGGTTATACCATAGCCCTCATAATGTTGAGAATGAGGTGAAAAAAACGATCATACCGACAATTGAATCTCTAATTTTGTGCAAAAACACTGTTAACGAACCGAGTGAAGTAAATTGCAGTCAAGGAGAAGTCTAATGATCTCTTTATTCCTCTTGTCTGTGTCTCCCAGTCGTTTGAAGGGCTGGCGGACATGTTGTCCATGATGAGGAACAGCTGCTTGGCCCTGTCCAACCCAAGCTTTTCTGCTGGTGGAAAGGCCGATGGCGACGCGCTGCTCGAGGTTAAGAAAACATAAAACTCAAACTCCCAAACGTTCTGGACCCGCGTGCAAATTATCTGTTGACACAACTCCGCTGCTGGGTTTCTGATTTGGTATTCATTTCTTCTGGTGCGAGTAGAAGCTTATTAAAGAGGAAATTCCTGAACACCAGTGCGATGAGGGAAATAATCGTCAAGTTGAAATGAGCCTCAGGAGACTCACAAATGGAAACCAAACGTTCAGTAAAAGCAGATTAACTGCATGAGTTTGAGAAACAAGTCAGCTTGGGTTTTACAGAATTTGTCAACTGAGGAGAGTGGCTTTTTGTAAATTTAATTTTATATGGTTTTGCAGACGTGCGGGCAAGTTCATGTGCATTTGTGCAATAATGCTTCGTTTCAAGAGAAACGTTTAACATTCTCATATTAAGGTTTTAATTTTAAAACAGCAACAACAAAAACAGCGGATTATGGTTAAAATTGACCTCCTTGAGAGAGTAAGCCATGTTAAGATTGGGGATGGTCATTTTTCCATTCTAACCATCTCCAAAGGTGACCCACAGGGTTCTGTGTTTGGACTAGTTACATGTGTTTATGCTTTAAAAAATAAAATAAAAAAATCAGCTTCAAGAAAATCTGTCATCTCCAGCCATTCTCCACTCTTACTAAAGTTGTCATTTAAGGTTTTTGATGAAAAAGAACAGATGTCTAGAGTTCACAAACTAAAAATAAATTACAATATGTCAACAAAGCACATTTTTAGATGTTTATAAAACACTTCTTCGCATTTCCACAGGATTCTGTCCTTTGGAAAATTATATACAACTGTATCTTTGTCTGTATCTGATGGATTTTTTGTTTCTTCTTCATTCAGATAAGACACTTGCAATGCGTGGAGTATCCTGACATCTTATTTAGCAAAGAGCAAAAAACAACAACAAAAAAAAAACAGTGTAGCTGAGGAACTTTTTTTCCAAGAAGTTCCTCAAGTAAATGTAACCACAGCGGTGGGTTACTTCCCACCTCTGTATTTATGGAGAGGAAGGGGGAACCAGAAAATATCTGGGTAGCATTTATTTGACGGGTTGTGCATAAGACTGACATGACGCTGTCATAAACATGACACAACATAAGTGTCATTCGGTAAATAATGACACTTTTAATGCAAAGTTGCTCTAAAGGTTGCATTGAAAGTCCATTTAAAGTCCCAACTTTGCATTAATGTGTCATAATTTACAAAATAATACAATGTTGGCACTTTAATGCAACTTTAAGAGCAACTTTGCATTGAAAGTGTCATTATTTATCGAATGACACTTCATAACAACAGTCATAGAAATTCATAAAGACTCCTTCTTGTTCATAACAGATGCTGTGTCATGTTTATGACAGCGTCATGTCAGTCTCATGCACGCCCTGTTAAATAAAGTTTTACCAATATGTGTGCTTAGATGACCCAGCTGGCTTGCAATGACCCTGTTTATATACACTGTAACATCAGTTCTTCTTTCTCAAAGGTCCTTATGCTGATGAGACAGTTCTGTATTTTTGTGTTGATTTTTTTTTATTACACCACTGTAGTTACGTGCTCTAATGTATTTTATTGCATCAGTCTTGAAAATCAGAATTCTTTCTTTATGTATTTTCCAATAATAAATGCATAAAATCTAACCTTCACCTAGTCATTTTTATGTGACTCATGAGAACAGGTTTAAAAAATGTCTCTGCCGTCTGTCTCTGTTAGAAACTCCTGACAGCGACCGACACCATCCTGACCCCTGGACACGTGGAAAACAGTAAAGGCGTGAGTGGGCTGCTCAGTGCTGTGGAGAAGTCGATTTTACTGATTGGACCTCAGCTCAAAGCCAATGACACCACAATGGAGACCAAAGAAACAGGTACGTTTCAACCCGTTAGCTTATGGCTCATAGTAATTATAATAATGACAATAACATTGTGTCATATTTGTCAAAACAGAAGCAAAAATTACAGTTCGAAGAGGATCTACCCGCCCAACCGGACAAATTCATCTGACCAGTGAACACGCTGATCTCAACACTGACTGGACAACAGCAGCTGGCAAAGGCCCATATCCTGGTGAAGGCTTGACTCTGATAAACAGGTCACGCTCACCTTCAAAAACATAAACTGACCCTGAATGTCCCAAACAGGTTTCGCTCTGGCCGCATTGCTGAGCTACAAGAACCTGGAGGGGTCTGTAAACAGATCTTTTGAGGCCCTGAAAGAAAAAGAAAAAGACGCCGTTTCCTTCCAGGTCTTCTCCAAAGTCGTCTCTGTAGTGATTTCCAACCCATCGGCTCAGAACCTGCACAGTCCTGTCAACATTACTTTCAGACATCTAAAGGTAGGTCCAACCTCTTCGACATCACATTTGTTTTTTCTTTGGTCCACTAAAATAGATTCGTTTATCTAGAAAGTTTGGTACATTTTGGGGAAGTGTGAATGCGTAATCAAACTCCAATGCGAACCAAAAAAGCCAACTCTGGCTCACCTAAAAACCCTTCAATTCACTTCACTTCAATTCTTGGTTCAATTGAAGTGAACTCTGGTGCAGTTCGCCATCATATGTGGATACAAGCAGACCGGACACCACTAAAAAAGCAGGAAGTGGACAATAGCACAGGGCATTCTGGGTAAATACAACCAAAGCAAACAAAATACTCTAGCGCTAGAGGGAGAAATATCACATGGTCAAAAGACGAAAGAGACCACTGAAAACTCATGCCAGTTCATTTTTGTTTACATTTTGTGAAGAAGGAAGTTCCACTTTTTCAGAGGTTTTTGTGTTGTTTACATCAGTTGTTCTTGTTGCAGCGCCACCACAGGCGAGGGGGGTAACAGGCCTCTCAAAGGGTTTGGATCATTTGACACAGTGCAGTGTGAAAGTGAACCACACCATCTGAAAATGTAACACATTTCGCAACTTTGGTCCCCAATTGAACCACGTGTACCAGACTATAAGGTGTGAAAACACCCTAAGAGATCCTCATTCCTGGTAGCTCTAATTCCAGCTTCTTAATATAATGAGAGTCTGCAAGAAAACACCATATGAAGTCATTACCAGGCAACTTTCAGAGCTTTCTCTGAAATCCAATGAAGGTATAAATATACCACACCCTCTGTATTTAACTGTTGATTTTGGTTTCCACTTTAGGACATAAAACAGACCCCTGAGATGAGCTACATCTGCGCATACTGGGATGAGAGAGGAGTCTGGTCCCCAGGTGGCTGCTCCCAGGAGCTGTCCAACGACACACACACTGTGTGTTCGTGTGAACATCTGAGCAGCTTTGCTGTGCTGATGGCCCTTTATCCCATGAAGGTAAGTCATAGACAATATTTACCCTGACAAAGCACAACTTTTCTTTTCCAGATGTGGGAACTATGCAGAAGCAAGAATGTTTTTGGCTGAAAAAATATATATTCATGGCATTAGGTAAAATATAAATATGTTTGAACTTGGTGTAATATAGTAACCTTTATTGGCAAGCAAATTGGTGGGACGGTTTAGTCGTGTTTGGAGGAGGAATTTGAGCCACGTGAAGACGAGAGGATCACAGTTACGTGTTGAGATGAAGTTTTATTAAAGAAATAGAGCTACTGATGTCAGGAATGGGCTCAAAGAGAGTTTGTTTAATTACTGGAAAGGTTCTGATTGACTTTAGAACCACATCAGGTTCAAACTAACCAGCAGAATCTAGATCAACTCAAGGAAGCGACCAATTAGAAATGAACACAAAAGGAAGCAACAGGACATAAAACGATAAAAAACTAAACAACCTCCCAGAGATCTACACCGAAACAAGAATCTGAACCAAAATAGTAAACTGGCAAATGGACTGATGATAAATAATGCCTTTCCAGACATTCTCACCACACAAAGTGTTTATGGTTTCAACTTTATGGGGTCTCAAGCATTTTTACAAGACAGGACCCATTGAGATTCAGACGTAAACAACCAGATTCATTCATGTGTTCATCATCTCTGAGGGGAGAGTCATTGTAAGCTGACATGTGTTCTCTTGCAGACCAGCTTTCAGCTCCAACTGTTGACCCAGATCGGCCTGATCATCTCCCTCATTTGCCTGGTGCTGAGCATCCTGACGTTCCAGTTCTGCCGGTCCATTCAGGGGACGCGCACCACCATCCACCTGCACCTCTGCGTCTGCCTCTTTATGGCAGACCTCGTCTTCTTGGTCGGGATTTCTCGAACTAGACCAGAGGTGAGGATTAGTAGTGTTACTTAAAGGGGGCTGTTATGTTAAATCAATTGTTTGGCATTTTATATCATGTTGCAATGTTATCCCCTCATCAAAAACATACTTGGAGAGTTGCTGCATGTTTGAGAAATATGTGAATCTCCCATGGCAACCATTCTGGGTGCAGGAACGGATGTAAACGGCACATTGAGAATGACGTGCTGAAGGCAGAGGGGCTGGAAAGAGCAGGAGCTTCTTAAAGAGACAGAGACCCAATTTCAAGGCATCAAATTGCAAAGTCAAATTTATTTTAAGTCATGTTTGATTTAGATAGCATTTGTATGGCAGCTGAAGGCAACACAGTGACATGATTGTATTATGTACTAAAGTACATAATACTTTCCTGCTTTGTTTCCCCTTACAGAGACACGAACAGCAAGACATTTAGCTTGATACTTATTCTTCCTTTTTTGTGTTATTTTGTCTTCCAGGGTGGCTGCAAGTTTGTTGCCGCAATGCTCCATTTCTTCTTCTTGGCTGTAATGAGCTGGATGCTGTTAGAAGGGGTGCAGCTCTACAGAATGGTGGTCCTGGTGTTTAACGCCACCATCCGGCCCCTCTACTTGTACATCACCGGTTACGGGGTCCCTCTGGGGATTGTTATCATATCCGCCATCATCAGACCAGGGGGCTACGGCACTAAAGACCAGTAAGTAAACATCGCCGCTTTTAAAAAAAATTTTCCTTTAAAGTGAAACCAGAAAATTCATGTCTTGCTTGTATTGTGTCACACTATTTGCGTCAGTGGAATTCAAACACTTTCTGTTATCAGCGTCTGTGATGTGAGCTTTTTTCCCCTTCTTTTCCTTCTTCTTCTTCTTTTATCTCGCTACCAAAGCTGCTGGCTGTCCTTGGACCACGGCCTGATCTGGAGCTTCTTTGGCCCCGTGTGCTTCATCATCGCCCTGAACGTCTTTTTCTTCATCGTCACTGTGTGGAAGCTCGCCCAGAAGTTCGCCACCCTCAACCCAGACCTCTCCAAGCTGCACAAAATAAAGTTAGTCTCTGCAGACATTCATACATGAGCTCCTTTGCAATGAATGGAAAATGATTTGAGTCAGAAAAAAGGGAGAAGCTTTCCTACTTCTATCCCGTTTCCCTACATTGATAAGCTTTGTTTTTTTTTACTCCTTTTCGACAGCACATTCTCAGAAAAAGTGTTCAACTGTAAAATTCATTGGAGTCTGAAAATGTCCTTGCTTGGATGCAGAAGCTCATAAATCAGGGGTTAGTGTGAGAAATAAAAAAATTAAAAATCATCCTCTTGCATAAAAAGCAGCTGCTTGACGAAGCGGCCATAAAGCGTGAGATTGGGATCGAAAAGGGGTCGGCGGGTAAATGAACAGATGGTTGAGTTGGTGAATGTAGCGAGAAGCACCTTTTCAATTTGAAGAAGCTGAAATTAAAGAATGGCCTATAAAAGCAGCTATGTTATAATTTGTCCCTGGGGAATTTATGACACTTCCTTAATCATATTTATTTATGACTTCTTCTATTTTTTTATTTATTTTTTTTACATTTCACAACCCAACTGAAAGTACATCGAAATAATTAAGGAAATAGGAAGTTTTCAAAATTGTGTTGTCTCCCTTTTACGTCTTAACCCTAAAATAAGAAACACAATGGAACTAATTTCCTTCTAAAAACAACTAATTAGCAAATAACTAATCTAACTCAGCTCTGTGGAGGCCATCATAAAAAATAAAAATTTAAACAATATGACACAAATACAAACTGACTTAGCTGTCCATCCAAACCAGGGGTCTGCAACCTTTTCCATTCAAAGAGTCACTTTTGCCCCTAATACTACAAAATAAAACTCACGTAGAGCCACGAAAAGCGATTTTATAAACGTAACTAAAAACATTTCCTCTTTGGTATTTAGGAGCCACAGTTGATGACGGGACGGCTATTGGTTATGATCTCCAAAAATCTGGAAGACTAGAAAAATGAAATCCATTGCTGAAAGAAAGACGTAAGAGCTACTCTCTTGTCTGACCGTTTTAAAATGGCCAAATGAGATCAGAAACCAAAAGAATCAGCTGTCATGTCCTGGACTTTTACAGAAATTCTGAACTTTAACATACATGTTTTTTTCTTTCTGCTTCCTTTTGAGTTTAAGGTTTTAAAGCGAAAAAAAAAAAAGTACAAACAGGTTCAAGGGGCATCGACTTCTCAAATCACAGTCAATTACAAACTGAAGCTATAAAGCAAGAAATATATCCACCGGCTCCTTAAATCCAGGTTTATTTCATAATTTTATTATTTTTTTTAAATTCAGTTGTTGGTTCCTGTCTGGTTTAGGCTGCAATAGATTTTAAAATAGGACAAAGTTTCACCTTCCAGCATGACAATGACCCATAACATAAATAAAAGAGCGTGAGGTCAAGACTTAAAAAGATAATTCTGTTCAAGGACACTGTCCATGCACTCTGATTGAGCCTAATTATAACAAAAACACTTGTAAATACAGCTGAAGGTGGTTTCTACAAAAAAAAAAAAAAAGTCTCATGTTTTTTTCACTTCACAACACTTTTCATGCGAGAACCTTAGAGGTTTGGATACTTTTGCAAAGTTTCCACAAAAGACATGCTAAAAGTCTTGGTAGTGGCATTTTTGTCTTCAGGGATTTTTCGCAGACGCCGGCAACATCTGAGTCACGAATGAGAAATCTTCGTCTGCGTCCTCCTCCCGCCTGTCTGATTTGTCGTTTCGTCCTGCAGAGCTTTCACAGTCACCGCCATCGCCCAGATGTGCATACTGGGACTGATGTGGGTGTTTGGAGCCTTCTTGTTCAGCGAGGGCATGACGGCGGTCGCGTACATCTTCACCATCCTCAACAGCCTGCAGGGTGCCCTGGTCTTCATCATGCACTGCGTGCTGTCTAAACAGGTAGAAAGGATCTGGAAGATGTTTGTGGGAGAGAATAATGTCAGGAGGAAAAGAATATGACACACATACAAATTGACAAGTTCAACATAAACGCAAAACAAAAAAAACACCAACCAGACCGGCGATTTTAAAAAGAGAAGAATTGTTTTAGAAAGCTCTGCAAAAATGCTGTGAATATGGGATTGAACAACGCACAGCGATTTGAATATTTCCCCGTGGCTCTGCTGCCCCCTGCAGGTGAGAGAAGAGTACGTCCAGTTCCTCTCCTGCGTCTGCACGCCGCAAAAGAAGAGATACTCAGACTTCAGCAGCACCAATCCGTCCAGCAGTCAATCTCAAGTACGTCCCGCTTCCTGCTTCACATGTATTTGATAAGCTATTTATCTGTTTCCGTTTAAGGTATTTCAAAACAAAAGCTTTGTTACTGCATAGGTATAATTTATGATCGACAGCTAAAACCAGACAGCTACTAGAGATCCAGTTAGTTGTCAAAAATATTTATTGTTCCAAATGTTTTGTCTAAGTTCAGACATCAAACCTCAGCAAAAAAGACAGTAAATTTGCTTAAAAAAAAGAAAGATCATTTAACGTATTGTTGATGTTTGTTTTTAGCATCGCATCATTTTACATTTTTCAAAGAAACAATCAGATTTTAGGAGAATCTTTCGTCTAACATGCCGGTGTAAGACACTAGTGTATGGAAATCTTGAGTACCATGGTTACATAATATTTACTCTCCCTTTAAAAACCAAAATGAATAACATGATTTAATTTGTTTTATGTCAAACGTAACATAATAATGTAACAGACTGATTATCACAGTCTTGGTAATATGTTGAAATGTTCTTTCTTTTTTTCCTTCTTAAAAAGTTTTGCATTTGGAAAAATTCTTGTCTTGAATGTTTTGAAAAAAATTTAACATCAGTTAACAAGTAACACTGTGCCCAACCGTCGACGATTACAATTTATTATTATTATTTTATTATTATTATTATTAGAATATAAAGACCCATCTGGTGAGGTTTGAAATGGAACATCTGTATTGTAAATCATATTTCATTATAATCAAAGACTGGGATCTTCCATCTCTCTGCCTTGCAGCACATTATCTCCTGTACTGCTGTCCATTGGGTTGCAATTGTTGATTTTAAAATCTGGTGAGCATTCTTAAATCTTTCCTCATGATATGACTTGTTTCCCTGTAGGGTTCCCGGAGTGGACAGATCACAGGAGAATCCCAAATATGAAGAGCTTCATCATTTTTATCCCGCCTCCTGGGCAGAAAATCACTCCTTCAGACTGTTAGGGCAAAGACTGTCACGGTTCATATCACCTAGAAAAACAAACGTGTCCTTCTGTTTCAGTGAATTTTAAATTATTACTCTTTCAACCTGCCGTCGTTGACCCGTAGAGGAGCAGCAAGAGTGATCTCTTATTTAAAAACTAAACAGAAACATGAAAAAAACATGGAGCGAAACCGTCAGCTGGTTTCAGGATTTGGACTTATGCCGTTTTGCTTTCTGGAGACTTGAGTTAAGGGTGATCAGACTGTGAATTGTGAAAACGAAACCCTCCATCTTACCTGCTCAAGTCTGTGTTCAGTTTCACTATGATGAGAAACAACTTTAGAGCCAAAATAAAAGACTCATTCACAAGTGTTTCAAACATTGTAAAAGGATGAATGTTAAAGATATTTAAACAATTTCTCGTGACCAAACGGTTCCCCCTGCTGACTGCTAAAGCAAACGCAATGTTTCAGAAAATTTATATTTGTGTTGTTGACAGTTCTGTTTAAATCCTCTGTAAGGTATATATAAAATACCATACAGAAAAAAAAAAAATTATTCATGCACACAGACTTCAATTTAAAAAAGAAGAACAAGACACCAAAATATAATGTAGAGAGAAAAAAAATAGGTCAAAGGGTTTGATAGTTTTTCAAGTTTTTTCTGCCATTCACAACAGGACAGATGTGATTTACACTGTAAAATCATCCAGGTTATTATTATTATATTTTTTTTTTTAAAGTGAGCCTTAAAAATGTTTATTCAGGAGTTGTTTGAGTTACACCGATGCTGCGTTAGTAAGCAGGAGTAACTCGTCAGTCCAACCGGAACATATCACAGTTATTATATAAGCTGTACTGCCTTCAGAGCAACTAAAACGGGAGTTTTATGGATTTAGACATATTTATTTCAGAGCGCCGACAACAGAAGTTAATACACACGTGAGCAGATAGTTTGCACTGTATTTTATGTGAATGTTACCTGTACAAATAGTAGTTTTTGTTGTTTGTTTTGCGCGTACCGTAGGGAAAAAGGTATAGAATACGTCAAAAAGTATATTTCTATTATGGGGATGGGGGTCATGAAATTCACACCAGATGTTGGTAACAATCCAAGTTATCCTCAAATGTTTACCGTCAACTTGGATTAAAACACACTTTTTTCCAGCACAGAGTGAAAAACTAAATATAACCAAAATATATAGCACTGTTTTCTTAAACAGTGCACAAATACAGTAATTCACAATTTAAGAAAAGAAGAAATTCATTCGTATTGAATAAAATGAGACTGTCTGTATGTTTCCGTTTATGTTTTTGGACATTTTCAAATATTTACAGAGTTTTTTCATGGACCTCTGAAATTTCTAAGCTTGGTCCAGTTTTAGCCCATCGACTGTTGCTCAGTCAATTAGGACTGAACCTGTAGATATCGATCACCACCACTAGGGGGCAGGAATTCTTTCAAAACACTGAGATTTAGTCAAGTTCCTTTAGCATTTTTTATTTGCAGTGTATTAATTTGAATGCATTTCGTCCTTATTCTCATTATACATGTTGCACATACTTTCTGACACATTTGTTATAATTTTGTTGTATTTGGACTAAGTTTGGCTACTGCTGACATCTGGTGTGAATGTCGTGGCAAAACCCAATTCAGAAACATGTTCACCTGGAGAAATGCTGAAGTGTTTGATACTTATTTTCCGGGCTATTTCTTTGGTATTTGTTTTCATGTACTGTAATTAAATATTTTGCTTATAATGGGACAAAAACTCACACACAGCCTCTGATTTCAAACAAAATGAGTGACATGTTTTGCTTTAATCACTCGTGGCTAATGTTAAATCCTCTGTCTTGGCTTATGACTGAGCTTTCCTGCTCTTTTCTTATTACTATTGTTATTATTATTGCAATTGCCAACCAAGTAAACACATAAGGGACACGATAAGAGCTTCAGTAACCAACATAAACGGGCCCACCCTGCTGATAAGGCTGCAGCAGCTTCCCCCCATCATGCAGTGTTTGTTGAGTAAATGCCCATTTAATTACTGTGTTCATATTTTAGAACTTGTGTGTGTCCAGAAAATGTTAGTTGCTGTAAGACTGAGGCTTTATCGCTGAAATGAGAGCTTAGACAGCCACAAGATTTGTACAAACCTGAGTTTGTTTTGTATCTTTGCACTTTTCTGTTGTAAAAAGAAATACAGTACTATAGGTTTTCATGTTATTATGTAATAATAGAAGCAGTCGCACTTGCAGAACCTTAATAGTTTTATGTATAGGTATGCATTTTAATTTTCCGTCGTTCACATCTGTTGAATTAGACATGGTAAATGCTTTTTCAAAATAAATTAGAGGCTTTCAGAGCTGCGTTTTGTTTTATCTTCCTATTTATGTTCAGATTTCAATGTTAACTCTTTGTTTTACCAGCTGTTCTTTGGTTTGTAATTGTCATGGTTTTTACTATTATTTTTACCGTTTTTATTCCTGCAAAGCAAAAAGTTGTATTTATGCTAAAAAGAAAAAAAACAATGTGCAGCTTTTTAAAATGAATGTAAGATTTCATATTGTTAGAATATAGTATAGCTACATTTATAAATATGCTTATTTTTTTACTTTGGTTCACTTTACACTATTTGGTACTTTTTCTTCAATAGATATTGCCCACAATTCTGAATAAAGCTTTTTTTTCAGGTGAGAAATCTGATTTATATGTGTTCTCATTATCAAAACTGTCTTTACAGACTAATTCAATGAATTTGTGTCTTATTGAAAAGTTCATTTACTTAATAAAGTGAAGCACGTTCAATCGATTAATCGCACACAGACTGGTGTTTTAGGACTTTATTTCTATTAATTATAATGATTTTCTTTCTGCTTACACCTAGTAAAAAGACATCAGTGAAGGTTAGAATAACATATTTGACCAATAAAATGGCTTTTCAACAAAGAAATGTGGACTCAATGAAAAGTATGTTTAATACCTGCTTAAAGGTTGTTATTTTTAAAGATCCTTTTAACCTAATAAGTGAGGACGACTGACTGCACGTCGACCTCTAGACTCGGAGGTCTTTCAGCACACACCGGCGAGTCTGAGTGAGGAACTGCAAGTCTGGGTTTGACTGAAAAAAAGCTAAACTAAACAATCACCCACAAGCTTATGAATCAGAGAAACACACCAATAAGCTACATCACAACACCACTGTCATGGAAATGATTGCAAAAGGTGTGTAAAAGCATGTCTTCTACACACCTGTACGCGTAATCGTCTTGTATTGTACAGTAAGTGATTTGATTTTTTTTCCATGAAATGTAAGGAAATGAGTCATCTCACACCCATGAGTCTCAAAAAGTCTTAGACAGTGGGCTAAATAAACTAAAGAAACCACACAAGGCTGAACTGACACTAGATTTGACAATGTTTTCTTTTATAAGCTCCTAATTTGTTTTCAGCTTACATACATCATGGGGATTATTGTTGTGCAAATTAGCCTGATAAAAACCACCCTCTTCTTCTTCTCTTTGCTTCGTTCTGAGAGTCTGGAAACGACTGTGAGAGCCTTTAAATTTGACCCGATTGCTAATATTTGTCCGTGACATATGAAGCTTACCTTGAATTGCCTGCGCTGTAAAGAACAATCCTTCACTGCCAGGAGAGAAGTGTCGATCTGAAGCTAATGGCTAATAATGTTAATTCAATATTTATGGAAGCGTGTCCAACACGGACTGAACGGCTTCATTCACTTCTTCTGCTGCCATTCTAAGAAAAATGACAGAAAAATCACATCACATCGCCCACGGCCAAGGGCGTAAATCCCATCTCTTCTTCTTCTTCTTTTTTTATGGCGGTTGGCAAGCAACTTGTTGATGTGCATAAATCCCATCTCATTATTGGGGGGTCATAAACAGGAACATTTCTTAAGAGCAGTTTTGGGGGGTCGGCGAAGTTAATGCATATCAACAAACTATTGAGACATAAAACTAAAAATCTAATGTTGCTTCTATGCAAGTTTTGTTCAGTCTGACTGATCTAATCTCTGCTACACCTTTACAAACATTTAAGGTTCTAAATACAAAAGCTTTAATGAGTAACTGCTCTTAGTAAAATTCCTCATAAACATTGATTTATTGTAATGGCTCCCAATACAAGTTATGGGTTATTTAAATTATAACTTAAGTTGCTTTATTTTTAAGCCTTTTTTTAGTTTTGTCATGTTCTGGGTGACTGAGAACCAACAAGTAAATAGAAATGAATATCTGGGGGACATCATAACTTAAACGTAACACTTAAAGGCCTCACAAGATTAAATCACCCGCTATAATCTCAAAATTGGACAAAAGCATACATCGTAGCAAATTGCTCCTAAACCACATGCTTTTTTCCCCCCGAAGCCATCACCACGCCCCCGGCATTATTCTGACAAGATCCATAAAGAAAAAGAAACAAAAAAAAAAAAAAAGCTCCTTGTTCCTCGTAAAGACGCAGCTCGGTTTTGGCTCCGGGGCAGATGAGTATCACGCCCCACTGTGACGCTGGAGCTATGAGTTGCAACCTGCTCTGCTCTCTGCTATGCGCTGCTTATCAGGCACTTTATTTCTGACAGCTGCTCTGGAAACATCTGCTCTGAGCGGCTGCTGCTGCTCACCTTGTGCATTAATTACTTCTGGATCCGCCTTCCCAGTGGAGCTTTTTATAAAATCCCTGAACAGGTAAATAAATCGTCTCTCTCTCTCTCTCTGTTTCTTTCAACCCATTTCTTTCCTCATACTCCATTTGAATCCTGTTTGTTTTGGGGGGTTTTTCTTCTTTTTTCTTATTGCAGACAATGAAGCTGCTGATTTGTGTCCTTGCGAGCTTGGTCTTCTTGGCTCCGCTGAGGCTCGTCTCCGTCCCCTGGCTGTCCGGCCTGATTGCAGGGCTGGGCGTCCTTGTTGTCTGGACAGGGTCCTGGAAGAACATTCGTATTGCTGCATGCACCATCAAGAGAGACCTGATGTATGCAAGCATTGCGTTGTGCACGTCGTACTCCTGTTCTTTCTGACCTCTCATCGCTCCCTCCGTTTTCCCCCTCTTTTCAACAGGTGTCTGGCTGCTATTGTGAAAGTAAGACTTTCCATGCACAGAAATGTGCGAAATAAAAGAACCGTCCCCGCCTTGTTTGCTCAGAAGGTGCTGCAGCATCCAGACAAACCCGCCTTGATCTTTGAGGCTACAGGAGAGGTGAGGAAAAACTTTTCAAAACTGGTACGAAATCCAAAAAAATTCTGAATGAAACTTATTTACTTTCCCATGTGCATTTCCTCCAGGTTTGGAGTTTTAAGGCCCTGCAGGAGCGATGCAATGCCGTGGCTCACTGGGCTCTGGCCCAGGGCTGGGCTGAGGGGGAGGTGGTGGCCTTGTACATGGAGAGTCATCCGTTGGTGGTCGCTCTGTGGCTGGGGCTGGCCATGGTGGGGGTGGAGGCCGCGTTCATCAACCACAACCTTCGGCAGGAATCGCTGCTGCACTGCGTTGGAGTATCTGGAGCTCGGGCCGTGGTGTTTGGAGCCGAAATGACTGAAGGTGGGAGGCAAAGCGACATTCACCCGACAGGATTACAGCATTTCCTTCTATTTGCTAAATGCCAAAATTGTAAAAACAATTTTAGAGACAATTTTTTTGCACTAATTTTGTTAGAGTTACAAGTTTAAATACTACAAGATTACCTTTTTTTTTTTTTTTTTAACAAAAACCCAAAGAATGACTGTAAGGCTTTCTAACTGATTAATTTATAGACTTTGAGTTAAAAGGACACACACCTGGTGGAGGCAACACCTCAAACGCACTTCTCCTTTGGCTTAATGGAAACATTAAAAGCAATCAAGTTATCAGGAAGTGAACTGTGAACCATGAAGCCAGGGGAATCATTTTCCAAATGTCAGAACGTGCCACAAATGTTTGTTCAAACAAATGCAATCAGTGAGCCAGAGATGAAAATGAGCACAATATAGAAATCCACCTTAAAACAAAAGCAAAAACTGGGATTTAAATGAGTTACAAAGTGCCTAAAAGACAAGAAACTACTGTTTTCAGAAATCCCTGATCTCACTCCTATAATCTGAGAGCAGAGCTGAAAAGGTATGTGTGTGTGTGTGTGTGGGTGTGTGTGTGTGTGGGTGTGTGTGTGGGTGTGTGTGGGTGTGTGTGTGGGTGTGTGTGTGTGTGTGTGTGTGAGAGAGGCCAACTATAAACTTCACTCAGTTCTGTCAGGAGGAACGGTCCAAGATTCCTGCAAGCGAACGTGATCCAATCACATTGTTTTAAAGGCAATTCTAGTAAATACTTAAGAAGTGTAAGTTAGCTTCTTTATTTGAAAAAAAAAAAAAAGCAATAAAAAAAAAATCTAATATATTCTGGCAGGCTTTGTTCTTTCAGGAATCATTTTGGTTATTGAACCAACCTAAAATAGAAACGTCTCAGTCTGATTTAATGAAGGAAGGAGGTTTAGTGTCTGCATACAGAGAGCATCTTAGAAATCTGTTTTCAGCAGGACGGGAGCTTACTGCTGGAAGATGCTGATTAACGGCTACATCTTATTAAATTAGAATATGATCAAAAAGGTCATTAATTTTGCTAATTTGGCTCTAAAATGCGCCTCATTAGACTCACACAGAGCAATAAATCTACAGGGTTTGCTCCTGTTGTTAGCCAAAATCACCCAAAATTAACATAAACAACTGAAACGTGTCACTGCTCATGATTAACCTACATTATATATCAGTTTAATGTTATTAAAATGCGTTAACTTTTCACTGAGATGCACCCGTATCAGAACGAACCGGTTGCAGAAGATTTAATCCGAAATACAAGCTGCAAATCTTTTGTGCGAGCCATCTCTTGAGGAAAAGTGTTGCCCTCTCCGCATTCCTATGCGCTCCGTTTTTTCTTCCAGCGGTGTCAGAGGTGTCAGGATCTCTGCAGCCCGGCACGACTCTGTTCTGCACCGGCGATGAGGAGGACGAGGAGGAGCAGCGCCGCAGCTTCCAGGCTCAGAGTCTAGAAGGCCTGCTGACCTGCTCGCCCACACACCCACCGTATTACAAGCTGCGGAAAGGCTTCAATGGTAACACTGCAGCTTGTGTCGCGCCAATGCTTTTATGTGTGTGCGTAGCTGCAAAGTTATATTTCATGCCTTTAAAAATACTTTGATTGCAACACATTTTCTCAGCAGGTCTTTGCCTGCAAGATTGCGCTCTCTCACTTGAGATTTAACCCGTGTTGACACGCAGACAACACAAAAACGCGCACGCAAACTTCACCGTCAGTCTCTTGTGCCATGTTGCAACACTTTAAATGTCACTAAAAGTTCTATTTAAATAATCACTCTAGACTGGCAGCATTCCCAACTATTCAGTTCTGTTTCTGTCTTGGTTGTAGTATCGCATTCCTGAGTTACTCTTCATGTCTTTGCTTGCTCGGTCTGTCAGGGGAGAAAGAAGCATGTTTGGTGCCAATGGGGGGATCTGAGTGCGTGTCATGCAAGTAAAAGCTCTGCTGAATGCGACAACAGACACCGAAATCCCTAGAAAGCTTTTTAACGTCTCTGCACATTGGGTTTCTGCTGGCTTGCAGACAGACTTTTCTACATCTACACGTCCGGAACAACTGGAATGCCGAAGGCAGCGGTAGTGGTGCACAGCCGGTGAGTTTGTTTCATTCAGTTTGGTGAATGAAGCACAATGTTGAATGTCAACACGTTGCTCAGAAACAGCCAGAAATGTTCAACTCCTAAATGCAGGTACAGCCGCTCAGCATTTTTATTTGTTTTATACTCTTTGAGTTCTCTGCTACTTTTCAACTAGAAAGCATTTGGGCTTACAGCTCTACTACTGCGATGCAACCAGATGGGGTTACGTTGAGCTTTTCAAAACAAAAGCCTTTCTTTTATGACCTTTAAAACAATAAATTAGGATATGACCACAGTGAATAGGTTCTATATGACTAATATTCTGCAACCTTTACAGTACAGGGAGCCATTTTCACCCTCAGTCCTGTGAAGTAAAACTTGTTTAGAGCCACAAATGTTACATGAGCAAATAATTAAAAAGGTAAATATCTACTGTAGGAATTTTGAATTACTGTTTTTTTTAAAAGTAGTATCTATCCTATTTTTTATCCTACCCTAAAGAAAAAAGAATATATATATATATATATATATATATATCTAAATATCATCATCTGTTGTGGAATTCAGTGCTATTATTCAATGAGAAAAGAGGAATTAATATATCAAAAACTTGCATTTGTTATTATTTCTATATTTAAAAATATTAGTTGGATCTTTATTATTTTTAAGAGCCATTTTAAAAGGTCCAAAGAGCCACTTGCACAACTAAACCAGCATTAACTGAGCGCAATGATGACATTTCAAAGTGAGTCCTATAGATACTCTACAAAATAAAAGCCTTCATATTTAACAGTAACAATTTACTAAAGCACTGCTGGAGATAAATCAGCGATGAACCAATAAGAACAGCAGTTGCCTTCATGTCTGCCACGTATTTAGAAACAGCTGATATGATTAACGCCGACAAAAATGTTAACCTATAGGTGACCTTTGACCCACACAAGATTGCATAACACACAGAAGGTCTTTCATGAAAAGACTGCATGACACAAGGAAACCAGTTCGCCGTTAGCAAATAGTTCACCTGTGGTAACTGTTGGGGAGCTGCAGAGTTGCACGGCTCAGGTGGAAGATTTTCTTGACAGATAAAGCTGAAGTCATGAGACTTTCTATTTCGAGTTTGCAACGCGCCTTTTAGGAGCTGAACTGAACACATGAAGACGTTTCCTGGTCAGATGAAACCAAAATTATTTATTTTTTTTTTTTTTATTCAAGATGTAAAATAAAACGTGAGAGGAGAAAAACTAACGCTACCCGTCACCCAACAACCAAAAAGAGTTTTTGTTTATCAGTGTGTGGAGTAGATGTATAGAATGGATTGAATGAAGAGTTCAGAAAAAGTACAAATATAAACCAGCTTAAAAAAAACAGTTTAAAAAGGAACTTGTTGGGAAATATGTTGCATAAGACGAGTGTTTCAAAGTCCACAAATGTCATTGATGATATAAAATTTTTTTAAATGTCTGTACATTTAAAGATGAGAATGGGAGATTTAAATGTCATGCAAGGTGGAAATAATTTCAGTTTATCTGGTGTTTGGAGATTTAATTTTTCATAAGCTGATGAACATGAAAGGGCAGGAAATCATGAGATCTTGTATCTTCTATCTGCTCCTTTTCGAACAGATAATATAAAATTGCATGTCAATTGGGCATGATAATGTGTTTTAACTTTAATTTAATCTTTTTTTTCTTTATTTTACTTGTATCTGTTCGACATAAATAAATATCACATCACCCTGAAAACACCATCCCCATGTTCAAACAAGGGAGTGGCGCCATCATGCTTAGGGAAATCTTTCTTCAGCGGTGACTGAAATCCGATCAAACCCTCTGCAGTGTAACTTGACCAAACGGACTCAGAGTAACAAATGCTGATCGTCTTGTCTTCCTCTTGGCTTGGCAGCTATTTCCGCATCGCTGCCTTTGGTTTTCACTCGTTTGGCTTGCGTCCCGATGACATCCTCTACAACTGCCTGCCTCTCTATCACTCTGCAGGTAGGCCCTGTTTTACTGAACAAGGCATCTTTGTATTCATCGCACCCTTTTTAGAAAAATCTGCCATAAACCTATTTTATTTTGTCCAGGCTTTCGCTCCGTTTTGTTACGCTTACTCAAATTATCTACCTGCTTACAGCTTTCTTATTTCATTTATTAGAGGAACAAAAGTTTTTCTAAACCCCAGCCTGTTGTGTGAAATATATTTCTCCCCAAGGCAGCTTTTGTCTCAGTCCATAAAATATTTTTCCAAAAGTCTTGAGGATGACGAAGATGATTTTTGGCAAGCGTGAGACGACACTTTGTGTTCTTTTTACTCTCGGCTGCCATTTTTGCACAGTTCTATTTATTTTGGCTAAATCTTGAACACTGACATTAACTGAGGAAACTGATTCGTGCAGCGATTTAGATGTTTTCCTTGGTTGTTTCATGACCTTTTGGATGAGTTGACGCACTCACTTCAAAGGTTCGTCATTTTCTCCATTTACGGATAATGTCATTTTTTTGAGGTTCGAAACGACTCGAGTGCAGAACTAAGCTGTTGCTAAATAAAGTCCTGTAACAGTAAGGAAAACACAGGGGAAATGCAGGGAAAACCAGTCAGGCAGTGAAATGTAGGAATCCAGCCAGGAAACAGTGAAAAAAACAGGAGCTTAACTACTGAGGCAGAGAGCTGGAAATTCAGGAGCAGATGAACTAATCAGAGGAGATGGGGAGCAGCTGTAGGAAGGGGAAGGCAGGGAAACTGAGGGAGAGAAGCTAATTAACACTCAAGGTGCAAAACTATTGCTAAGTGCACACAGCAGGCGAATGCGACACAAATCAGATTTTTTTTTTGCCCACATCCGATTTTTTCACGACAAGCTGACCGTCTCGATTTTGATCTTTTCACCCTCGTTCCTCCAGCTTCTCGTCCCCCCCAAAAAAATCAGGGCCACTTGTACATGTGGGACTAAGCCGGATATGAATCCAGTTGTTTTCAAAGCATCTGCAGTCCGAACGACCAGGTCGCATTTAATCCAACTTTTACATCGTGCTGAATGCGGTCACATTTAATTATTAGTTTGAATGGCTGCGCAAAAAAAAAAAAAAAAATTAAATAAACAAAATAGAATTTCAGCAAAAAATCAATACTGACCATTTAGATCTGCTGTGTGATCGCAGCCCAAGACTCAAAGGATCCACAAACTGAAAGGGACAAATCCTGACAATAAACTAAGAGAAATACATTAAAATGTTCACAAAAGAATAAAGCAGTTTTCCAACACCTCTAACAATACCTGTGGTTCGTGACAAGTATTACATGTTTTTGATGATCTGAAACATTTAAGCGTGAGGGAAAAAAAGACAGATGAAAAGCCGGAGGAGGGCAAATAGGTTTTTCACAGTAAAGTATTAGAAAAGAATCTCTTGGGTTTGGCTCTTTGGTTGTTTTTACTGTATGTGTTGTTTGTTTGCACAGGGACCATCATGGGCGTGGGACAATGTTTGCTCTTTGGCTTAACAGTCGTAATCCGGAGGAAGTTCTCAGCCAGTCGCTTCTGGGACGACTGCGCTAAACACAACTGCACTGTGAGCTCACACCGCTGCTGCAAGCCAGATGCCGGACGATCGATTTTCTCCTGGCACGTCTGTAAACAACTCGGCCAAATCCGCTGTGTAATTTGTCCCTCGTTGTGCGTCAAAAACCCAGGTAATCCAGTATATTGGTGAGATCTGTCGCTACCTGTTGGCTCAGCCTGTCCGCCCAGCCGAAGCTCATCACCGGGTCAGAGTTGCCATCGGCAACGGCCTCCGTCCCTCTGTGTGGGAGGAGTTCGTCCAGAGATTCAAGATCCAAAGAGTGGGCGAGTTCTACGGTGCGACCGAGTGCAACTGCAGCCTGATCAACATAGATGGAAAGGTGTGTTTTTATGGAAGTGCTGAGAGTTTAGATCAGGCCTCACAACCCAACCGGGCCCAATCCAACCATACTATTAACTTTAATTATAGGCCCGAACCCAATTTGGACTTATTGTTTTAATTCATTTTATTTTACTGCTTTTGTTTTTAGACCCTCATTTAAGTAAGTTAGTTTTGTTTAACATCCACCTTGTCACTTCTTGAATCAGAATCAGCCTTTATTGTCACCATGCAGAAAGAAGCACAATCAAAGTTACAACCCATCCAAAGAACAAAATCAGACAAAAGAACAACATAAGTCTTGGGCAGGCAGGTGGCTGAGGCTGCAGCCATCATGAGAGGCGCTGGGAGGCAGCGTGAGTCAAGTTCAAATCATCCGGGATGTGAGCAGCTGCTCAAACTGGGATTCCCACAATAAATTAGCTTAATGGGAAAGCGGTCAATTCTAACAAAATAAACCCAACAAAAACACAAAACTCAAAAGTTTTTGCGTTAGAATGAGACGGTTTTTCAGCTGTATTGAGACTAGTGAATTTCACATGAACAAACTTCTTCATTGTGTTCCTTATTTGATGGAAACACATCCGTAGCGAAATTGTTTTGTTTTTTTTTACATTAGCTGAACATCGACGTAGTTCTTCACACATTTGCGATGGAGACACAGCTGTTGAAAGAATCTTGTTACAGGCTGAATAACTTCTGCGTCCTACTTACTGTCTTTATTTCCTCAACAAGTTAAACGATCTACTCCTCTATTTAGACTATAATAAGAAGAATAACAAGAAGCCTTGCTGAGCTCAAGGAATTCAGACGCGTCCCGTCTCACCCATCCAGGTGGGAGCTTGTGGTTTCAGTAGCCGGATCCTGCCCAACTTTTACCCCATCCGACTGGTGAAGGTGAAAGAGAATGAGAAAGAGCTGCTCAGGGATTCGCAGGGACTCTGCATACCTTGTCTGCCTGGTAACACAACTCTCTCTCTCACACACACACACACACACCTAAACTAAAAAAAGAAAAGAAAAAGGTATCAAACAGGTTCCCAATGCGCACATCTGCCTTTGCCTCTGCAGGGGAGCCTGGTATGCTAGTGGGCCGCATCAGCGACAAGGATCCGCTCAGGCGGTTCGACGGCTACGCCGATCAGGACTCGACCAATCAGAAAATAGCTCACCATGTGTTCCAGATGGGAGACTCTGCTTACGTCTCAGGCATGTTGCATGCAGTCCGCGTGTCACTCTCTGAATAATAACGATGTCACATCTGGGGTCTGGTTTCCTGCCTTGCCGTGTTCAAACAAAGGCAAGGCTTTTGTCTCCTCCAGCTTTCTTTCAGTGTAAGACGTTGCAGCGACACGCTCGGAGGTGTAAAGTATAAAAATTACACAAGAACAATTCGTCTGTGTTCTCCAATTGCTGGTCAGCTCAAGATAAGGCAGACTTCAGCTCCCTGTGACTGGAAGAACAGTACATGTTTAATAATAGATTCTCGCATGGTGGTTTTTTTTCCCCTCTAAGATTTTGATAACCTTCTAACAAAGAAATGAAAGCTCATAGTTTATTGCAAGTGGTGCTGCACTGCCAGCTTGAAAAGAGAAAAAACATTCAGCAGAAACAAAATCTGACACTGAACAATCTAGAAAAATCAAAGTATTTAATTCTACTTCTTTGTTTGTCAAGATGAGTGCATGGTGCCATCTTGTCACTGGCTCATTATTGCAGTGAAAGATCCAATCATGAACCATTTACCTCTGAGGCTTTTGGAATAAAAACAAAAACAGACCCGCAGCATCACAATACCTTCCCTGGTTTTACTCGTGGACATGATGTGCGTTCCCAAATCTCATCCTTTGGTCCATGTCCAAACCCACCTGTGGTGTTTGTAGCTGAAAAGCTTATTTTTAGACTCAGCTAACCAAAACACAGGGTTCCAGCTGGAGTCTGCAGCAAAGTTGAGCAAACTCCATCATCCCCTCCTATCATTATATGACAATGAATGTACTGAAATCAAAAGTTGGGCTTTTCTAAATTGTTGAGTCTGACAATAAAATATGATCCAATACCAACCATATACAGGGTCCAAATGTATGAATATAATACTGGTAACAATACTTTTATTCAAGTTTTATATATAATCAAACTTTCTGACCTTTGAATTATTTTTGTTCAAAACTTGGACAGAATCTGGACAAGGTTTATAGATATCTACAAAATACTTTAATAACTTATTAACATGATTTGTGTGCATGTTTCCTAAACAAAGTGGGGAAAAGAAACATAATATGAGACCAAAGCGAAACAAAATCTTTTTTGAGGAAGAGCTAAGAAACCAATACAAAAATAAAATAAAATTTCAAGATGGAATCTGATACTAAAGTATCGATCCGATACTGATACCGACTTGGTATCGATATTTTGGATCGCTCCACAGACTTTTACTCTGTTATTTCAGAAGGATAATTATTTTTGATTTCTTCTTCACGGATGAAATTCCTGATTCCTTTTTTCCATCTTTGTGTTTTTTGTCCATCAGGCGACGTGATGGTGATGGATGAATACGGCTACATTTATTTCAGGGACCGCAGCGGGGACACGTTCCGCTGGAAGGGGGAGAACGTTTCCACCACAGAGGTGGAGGGGGTCCTCAGCGGGTTGCTGGGACACACTGATGTAGCCGTCTACGGAGTGTCTGTTCCAGGTGCGGATGAGATGGAAAAACACACACACACACACACACACACACACACACACACACACACACTACACCTGAAAACTCAAGAGCATCCTGTGTTTGCGCAGGCGTGGAGGGCAAAGCCGGCATGGCAGCCATCGCTCACACGGGAGCCAGTTTGGACCTTGATGAGTTTTTGAGCTCCGTACAAAAACACCTTCCCTCCTACGCGCGACCCGTCTTCCTGCGACTCATGCCATCTGTGGACACTACAGGTGAGGCCGCGATTCAAGGACTCAAACATGTTTCGAAAAGAGCTGAAATACAAATGTTTTTTTTTTTTTTCCCCATTTTTCCTCTCAGGTACATTTAAAATTCAAAAGACTCGTCTGCAGAAGGAGAGCTTTAAGCCACAACACACGGGGGAGGAGATCTATTTTCTGAGCAGCCGGGCTGGACGCTACGAGGCTGTTAATGATGAACTGTGGAAAGCGATCGTTGAGGGCAAAGTTTCTCTCTGAGACAAGAGGACACCCATAGAGTCTGCTGTATATTTTATTACTTTTTTAAAAAAATTTTTTTTAGAAAACTCCATTGTACGTTGGAAACCTTGTTGATTTTTCAAATAAATGTTGTATATAAAATGTGTGAGAAACTTCTTACATCTTAAAATACATCAAGTAAAGATCTCTAGATAAAGGCACAAATAGACACTAGATACTCAAGTTGTGTTAAAACTATACATACTATAAAGCTTAACTTCTGAAAGCAAAACTCCAGCTGTGAGTTGCATTAGCTATTGAAACATTTAAATACAATTAACCAGATAGTATGTTGTGCTTGTAATTTACTACAAAATAGAAAACATAGACTAAGTTAAATTTTTTTGTGTAAAAATAGAATTTTGCAACAGTAAAAATACGTAACATATTGTTGATGGACGTGAAAAAGCAATGCATCCGCTGTCCCGGCAACTTACATTTCATCTGGTAGCAGAACAAAAACACTAATTATATTTGCACAATGTAAAATATTCACCTGATCTTAAATTAATTTTTTATTACATTTTTCTAACTCTTTTCTTTTATTTGTCACACTGTTTGCACTTAATTAGATTTATTGGAAGTTTAAACGGCGAGTGACGGTAAGGTAAATTTTATTTCCATAGCACATTTTCAGCAGCAAGGCAATTCAAAGTGCTTTACATGAATTAGAGGAAATACAAACAAAATAAAAACAAGAAGTACTCCATAATTTATATACTAGTAGGGGTTTCTCTGGATTCTTGTTCTGATAAAACTAGATTAAAGGTATAAAACTACAGGTTTGTTCTCCATTAGTAATAAGAATAAGTTATTGTTAAACTAGCCGGTGTCGCTCAGGGCTTTGTTCAGTGAAACATGATAGCTCACATTAAACCTGCTCTTTCTGCTCTGCTTCTTAACAACATTTCTGGCGTTTGGCGTCTTCTCCTTTCCTTCAGCTTTTCCTGGTTCCTCCTTTTTGCACAACACAACGGCGTCCGTTTCTCTCGTTATCTTTGCTGCAGTACCTTTCTCCGTGGGAGAGTCGCCTGTTGCGGGCCGATCCTCCGAGTCCACGCTGATCTTCACTCTCTGTTCCAACACTGCAACACCTCCACCTGCAGACGACGACTCAAAGTAAGGATAGACTGCTCCCGTGAAACAATGCGTGAAGGTAAAAAGAGCCGTGTCCGCGCCCGCATCTACGAATGCCACTGTCCCTCCTTCAAGGTCCAGTTTTACTCGGACTATGTTGAGGTGGCGTGAGCTGTCGACGTCAAGGGTTTGAGTGGGAGTCGTGAGAGCTTGGTACTCTCCATCCTTGAGCCTGATGCACCAGAGTCCGGCTTCTGGAGATGCTTCACATGTGGTGGTTTTCAGCGCTGACAGAGCAGCTGCACCCACTGTCCATCTGTCGGTCTCCCCAACCTGAGAGACGAAAGATAAACCTTTAACCTAAAATTTCGGAAAGAATCGTTATTTCTTGCTGCACGTGAGATCATCTAATGTTCTCCTGGTTAACCCTTCACTTATTGGTACTAAGTCTTTATTTTCTGGACTTGTGCTCCAGCTTCGGGGAAGGAGTGCCGCAGGGTCGTATGCTGAACCCCCTGCTCTTTGCACTTTGCAACCAGGCCTGTATTCCCATCAAAACCCTAAAATAAATAGGGTTTATTTTAGGGTTAGCAAAGTTTGCATCGTTTGCAAAATTTCATGTAAGTTTGGTTCAGAACCTGGCAGTGAAATGTTGAACCTGCTTTTGAACACCGAATGGAGATCTTGTTTCGACATTTTAGTAACTGTCAAAACAGGAGCAGTTTAGTGTTGTATTTTGAGAGTTACAGTTGCGTACCCACCTCTTCTGTGCTAGCAACACATTAAAAGTTGTATACAAAATACATAATTTAAGTATTTAAACTAGCTAACGTCCCTCAGAATCTGCTAATAAGTTTCTATAAATATCCTCCTGACAAACAGCCTGGTGGCTTGATATTCCAGCTGCACCAAAGACTCCACAAAGCTTCTCCAGCTTGTGATAAAATCAGGAAAAGGAAATGACCAGAATGGAGTTACCACGAGGTGAACAGCAACACAGGATGTGCGGGGAAAATATTATCAGACATTTTTCTAAAACAAGATCAAACCTGTTCCAGCTCCTCCCATCAGGGCAGATGTTACAGATCAATTATGTTCCTACAAAAACAACTTTTCCTGAACTCCCATGAATTTATTCGACACTGACTCTCCTTCCTGCTGAGTAGATGAACCATTCGTGTAAAAACACTGCATATTTAGTCAAAACTTTAAAGCTCACAAAGTCGACTCATATCTGCAACACCAAATAATTCTCTAATTCTGACAGATTTGAATTTTTACTGACATTTTTCACCTTTTGTTAACTGTGTTTTAATGTTCTCTTCTGGTTTCATTTTGCTTTTGTTTTCTCTTCTTTTTCTGATGTAGCTTTTATGTCCATCCATTTTATTCTCATGGATCTTTGGACAATCAGAGAAACAACCTCATTAATGAGAGAAATTATCTTGAAAAAAGAAAAGATGATGCGCCTGGGATATCTGTTTGTTTTTTCAAAGACATTATATTTAAATACTGTTAGTTTGCTGCGGATACTTTATCAGGGTTTGCATTTTCTGTCTTTAAGCATACTGCACAATATGTGGTTGAGGTGAAAGAAGTGAACAGAAAAAGAGTGAAAAATCATCCAATGTCGAAAGGAAAACTTTTAAAAACTACTGATCAAACAGAAGCTGTTTAAAAATGTAAACATGCAACACAACAACTGTACAAGTTAAGTACAGATACACACAATTTCGCCTTCATAACCTTGTCACTTGAGTCATTTTTTGCCAAAAGTGATTATTTATCTTTTTAGCAAACGCTTTTAAGGCATTATTTTAGGAAGGTGACCACAGGCCTCGTGTTGGAGCGAAGCTGGCCTCCCCATGTTCTCCAAATCAGACAAAACTGGTGTCAAACGTTTGTGCAGCAAAAACTTTCATTTGTGCTGCTATCATTTTAAAGATATTAAGAAAAGTTTCCAGAGGTCAAAGGTCACCCAGCCCACTCGCCTTTTTCAAACCAGACAAATTTGGTGTCAATCAACTCGACAATGTTTGTGCTTAAGATATTAATGAAAGTTGAAAAGTTAAAAGGTCAACCAGCCTTTCAACCTTTTACAAAATCAAAATGACCTGTAAAATTTCATTCATATCTTCAAAGCCAAAGCAGCACAAATGAAAACGTTTGCGCACAAAGCAGGACGAATGTAGTTGAGTTGATTGACACCAATTTTATCCGATCCGAAGAAAGTAGAGGGGGAGGGGGCTGGTTGACCTTTCATGACCTCTGGGGACATTTCTTGATATCTTTAAAATGACAGCGGCACAAACAAACGTTTTTGCTGCACAAACGTTTGACAGCTGATTAGAAGAATCCCTCAGCTTCACTCAGGTTATACATGTATGTAGGTTACGGTATGTAGATACCTCCACGTCCCAGCAGTGCACCCCGGTGCTAAAGCCCTCTCTTGCCAGGATGCCGGGGTGAGGGTGGAGGTGTTCAGGCTCGGCCTCGTTCATGAGCTGCTCTGCAGTCTGCCAGGGTCCAGCAGTGACATGGAAACGGCTCAGCTCTGAAGACGACGCCCTCACAGCCCGGCCTGCTGTTCTGGGATCCAGAGTCACCGGAGCTGCAAGACGTCGGGTATTTAACAGACATCAAAGCGGGAAAACGGAGCAGACCGTAGAGAAAGTGCACGCGCATGAGGAGGACACTAACTATAGGGGGCGATTTGTTTCATCTTCTCCCAAACGGCGAATCGGAGGTTGCCTAAGTGTTTTGCCACGTTGATTAAAGGCTTGTGAATCCTCTCTGGCTTCGCGTTACCGCACCCTCTGCTACAGTGAGTAAACATGGACAGAAAATCAGATGGTTGTGGTTATTTTGTTTTGTTGCTTATATGAATCAACAAAATGTGATAAATCCTCATACCTACTCATTGTATCTTGGTATTCCTGTGAAAAATAATTGATTTGAGAGAAATTCCTTTTTATTTTTTTGTAATCTTTTTAACTGCTAAAAAAAAAAACCCACACACACAATTTGATTATGCAACCTGTAAGTATTCGGTTCCGTCTCCCCCGGCATGGAGCTCCCGTTCAGTCAGCCGGATCTTGTCCTCCAGGGATGTTATCGCCTCGTTTAGTCGGTTTATCCTCTCCGCAGCCTTCCTGCTCTTCTCCTCCTTCTCCTCCATCAGCACATGAAGTCTGGCTGCTTCCTCCTCTCTCAAAAACCCATGAAGTTTCTCAAATTCTTCCTTCACGATCTCCTCTGTGAGGTGGGAATCAGTCTTAAAAAAAGATTTAAAACGTTAAGCTTATTTACACACGCAGACAGGTGAAGAGTAATGTTGTTTTGTTTTGTTTTGCTGTTGTTTGATGCACCTGGTTGCACTTGATTGCCGTTCTGCAGGCCTGCATTACGTCCTCGAAGTTTTTAATCTTCACGTCTAATCCGGTTATTGATGTTTTAAGCTCCTCCTAGTGTTGGAAAGGAGAATAACTTTAAAACCAGGCTTTATGGAGCAGAATACATACAATTAACTTGTTTTGGAAATAATTAAAATTCAGAAATCCAACATTTTAAAGCTCTCTCTCTCTCTCTCTCTCTATATATATATATATATATATATATATATATATATATATATATATATATACAGTATATATATACAGTGTATTATACACGCACACTCACACATAGACATTAACAAAGCCAAATCCAGAAGATCACAGCAAAACATGACCCTAAAGGGTCATAATGTGACCCTTAAAATTTCAAATCTGAAATATTTTAAACTCAATATGTGAACATCTTAATATCTGAGGTTTAATACCTCTTATATTAAATCCCAAAGATGTAATCATATACTGTATGTGTGTTCCCAGGCTACACATATAAAGTATGACTTATGAAATTAATTATAATTTTCCTGGACAACAGTTAGCTGGATCATTTTATTAAAATAACTGTCTGGCTCACCAATTAGCAACAATGCACTATGCTAAGCTGGCATTAGCTCCTTTTGGTTTTAATAGGACTCATTGATAATTTAGGGTTATAACATTTTACAGACAAGCAAATGTGGACAAATCTTACAGAAAGATTAGCTGTTGTGCTTCATAAACTCATCATTTTGTTTTAAATGGCACAATTATGACTCATTAGTGTTGTATCAGACTTAACCAAACCTACACGGCTGTTGGTTGAGTCTCACTTGATCCAGTCCTAAAAATAAGGTGCAGACTGGATGTGGATGGACAGATGAATTACCAGATCCAGTTCAGAGACTAAACTTTCTGAAATTCTGCTGTAAACCTTTAAAAAAAAAAACATGTGTTATAAAATATGATTTCAGAGTAGTGTGGTTATTTCAACTATTTGTGAATGAATGTACTAAAACGTGAACAGAATCCAAAGAGATCTACATGTCAGGCTACATTACATCTTTTGCTAAAACAATCCAAAATCACATTTCTGGTTTTGGTGAAAACATGTCACTGCAGATGAATCTGAAGGTTAAATTTTCTCAGGTAATTTTTATATGAATTTTATTAGTAGCCTTTATTAAAAAGTCAGTTTTTTTTACAAGACACTTTAATGAAAGTGTATTATGGCCCAATTCATTCGGCCTTTAATGTGATGTTGATACTTTAATGTGATGTTGATACTTTAATGTGATGTTGATACTCTGCAGGTAGGAAAATATCTCTAAAATGTTTGGCCAATCAAACCGCAGACAAAAGAACATGCTAATAAAATTCCAATGAAGATGGAAAGTCAAGAAGACACAAAAGTATTAAAAGTAACCCCTAAAGCAACTATGAAAACCTCCCTCACACTGGGAGATGTTAATATCTGCAAGCTCACTAAACAACATGTCGGAGCTCTAAGGAGAAATTCCCTAATCTAAACACTAAATGATCTAAAAATGACATTTCTGATTATTTACAGTGGATCCCAGAGATATGCTCAAAGATGAAATGATGATGAGATGGTGATAAAATCCCCGTGGAGACAAATCTTTAGCAGAGACAACCACTTAGATTACCGGGTAAGCATAATTTGTGAAGATTCTCTCTTAGTAAATCAGGACCATGTTAAATTTAAACAAGGCAGCATCTGTTTGGAGGAGAAAATGCATATTTACCAGAAACTTTATGGAGGCCTGTAAAGAATCCTCCTTGTTTACACATCTGCCGGATGTGGCTTCAGGAAGCAGGCGGAGGAAAAAGTACACAACACTCGGAGAGGGCCTCAAGATGGGGCGGGGGAACAGACAGATCATGTAAGACTCTGCACTTCTGGCAATTCTTGACGACTTTTGCGAATGTTTGGTTTGGCTTTCTGGCATCATGGCTGCTGTGACTTGGGATACCAGTGCTCAGACATTCTGGTGTCCATGAGGGGAAAAGTCAATTCATGCCAGCTGCTCTGTTTCTCAGCACTTCATGATCGGTTTTATTGCTTTCTGGGAAAAAGTAAGGTCTGTTTCCATTTTAATTTTATATATATATATATATATATATATATATATATATATATATATAACTTTTGGGATATTGCCAAAGTAAAGGTGTAAGGGATATTAAAAGGAAGTCCTGAGATATATTGTTTTCCACCAAACTACCGTATTTGCCACTTCGGCACAAGCACAGTGAGAAATGTTTAGAGGATAAAAACACTAGACACAGAGCAAAACTCAGATGACCCAGCTTTCTACTAGCATGTAAACGCACCATCTACACACAGATCTGGGAGCTCCCGAAGCGTGAAATGAGTCTCAAAAATACTGGTGCACTCGTAACCGGATCTGTGCGTAAATGCAGTTTTGTGTGTGTGTACCAGGTGACTTGTGCGTACTTTTTCAACATTTGTAGGCGTAGGAGAAGGTTTATTTTATTTTTAAGGTTTACAAATCCAGTATTACACGCGCACAGATATTTTGAGACTATTTTCACTCCATAGAATTTAACCGGGCCAATCAGCGAACAGAAGGAGAAGTCGTGAACAATGATGTCTACACTGTTTTACAATTGTAGCCTGCCTGTAGTTTTCGCAATGACAGCAGAGGAAGTGAACAAAGCTTTTCAGAGCGTGTTCGCCACGCTTTCAAACATTTAGTTAGCATTAACAGCCGTCTCCGTTCAGCTCGGCACTTCTCTCTTCGCATTGGAAGATGGCTATTTGCAGATAAGCTTCATAGCATTATACGTCATGGACAAACTAGCGATTGGGTTAAATTCAACACCTCAACCCAGTCCACGCCTCCAGAAAGAAATCATTTCTCAACAGCGGAGAGTCCAGACCAGCTGTAAGAAGCAAAGCCTAGGACAAGGATATGGTTTTTTTTTTTACCAGGCTAGTATCATCCTGATTAGGGTGGGAAGCCTGAATGTTTAAATGTTTCTGACTATTTAAACTTCCTACTCTATGTCAACACCTTGTTTCTATTCCTAAAAGATTTATTTACAATGCTTTCTTGTAAACACACAACTTAGAGTATTAAAGGTCAAGGTCAAATGTACAAGCAGCACCAAATTCCAGACTCCTACCTTGCAGTCGATTGCGGCCTCCGCTGAAAGGTACACCCTGTGGCGTGCGTGGCTGTCAGCTGCACAGTGTTTACATAAGGGCTCCAAGTCATCCAGACAGAACAAGGACAGGTACTCCTCGTGTTCCTCGCAACATTCTGCAGATGCAAGCAGTGAGGGAAAAACAGAGTCTGCCTCTGATCCGGGCAGGGGCGAAGAAGAACAAGAAGAAGAAGAAGAGGCCCGGTCACTCATGGCTGTTCTGACAGATATGAAGACAGTTTAGTTTGTCAGAATGAAGCTGCGAGGGGGAAACTGGGAACTGGAGAATGGCAAATGGGAGGCGCACTCAAGCGTCCTGGTGTCAGGATTGCACGGTGGTCGGTTGGCATGCATCTGTTTAGAAGAAGTGAAGCTGAATAGCAGAATATCTGCTTTCAGTCTTCTCATCTGACGTGTCTCTACCAGATGAAGCCGTGCAGCGAAGGGCTGTCTTCTTTAAAGGTGCGATTCATAGATGTTCACATTCCTAATTAAGACTTAGCTCGTCCCTTTTTGCTTCAACCGTGTCTGAGTCATAGTAAAAGAAAAATAAACAGGTCTGAATATGAGTTATCCATTCTCCACCGGGTTGTAAAGTTACTTTAACTTTAAGTGTACAAACCACATGACTACAGATTTCGATGTGTAATTATTCACGAAGCAAAGACAAACTGGAAAAAGTTTGATTGTAATTCTCATTATTATGATTCAAAGTACATCCTCCTCTTCTGTGACTGTTAATCAGAATCAAAGTTAGCTTTTCACGGAGGTCGGCCGGTCATAAAGTTCTGCTGTTTGACATGTAACTCCTCTGTATGGATCCAGTTTCGTTGGCCTTTAACACTCTGAGCTGCTCAGATCCTGAACCCAAGAGGCAGATCAGTTGCATGTTACTCATATTTCTTTGCTTGTATGCATCAACCGTTGACCAGTTTCAGGTGAAATGCAGTAAATGATTGGAGCAAAAATGGTGTCTTTCATCTTTTTATTTTCTACAATATTTTTTTTATCAGAACAGAAGCATGTTTAAAGACACATTACAATTAAAACCACTCTTGAAAATGTATCAAAATAATAATACACTATCTAACTTATTAGATAGCGAGTAGATATAATATGTACGTATTTTTAAAGATATTTCTTGTAAAATGTGTGAAATCTCAGACCTTGTGGGGGAACATTGAGTCCTGTCATGCCTTTGAAGTCAACTAGTTATTTTAATTTTACTTATAGAGCACATTTCATGCCATAAACATAAACTCAATATGTTTAAAAGAAAATGTAAATATTAAGGCTATATATATATATATATATATATATATATATATAGCCTTAATATTTTGATGTCCGGTATACATATATACCGGACATCAATGCTC